>PQWD01005411.1:0-26659 GCA_019425675.1 Leucinodes orbonalis
AATTAGAGGAGGGTTTTACCTATTCTTAAAAATATTCAGATCAAGAGGGATATATTTATAAATGTAGTAGAACATTCTTATATAGATATAGATTATATTTATGAAGAGTATAGAATTAGTAAAAAAATAGATAATTTAATAACAGAATACATTAAAGATTTTAATAATCATATATGTCATGATGATAATAATAGTATAAAAATGATAAATGTAATGAAGATAGTAATTATGATAGTAATAATATAAATGATAAATATAATATATACTGATTATAAACAATAATATAAATGATAAATAATATATTCGATATACGAATATATAACAATTAATAAATATAATATATATGATAATAAACAATGATATTAACTGATATATAATCATAAATAATGAATAAATATATAATATAAACAATGATAGTAATAGTACTAATAATATAAATAATATAACTGATAGTTAAATAGTAAGATAATATATAAATTTAGATCATAAAATATTCATAGATGTATCTTTATTAATATACTATAAAATAATATAATGGCAAGTTTAAAGAGAAGTATAATTTATCAAATGGTAATTTTAATATTTGTAATTTCATTCCTAAATTGACCAATAAGAATAAACTAAAATATTTTATCAAGATACTAGAAAACAATGCTAAAGAGAATATTCTTAAAGATTACTTTAAATCATCTTATAATAATCCTTATAAATATCTATTATTTAAAAATTCTATGATTTCTTCGTATTCTACTCATTTTGTAGTATCTTATGTTTTACATACTATATTTTCCAATACTAATGATATTATGATTTATATTGATAAAGGGACTTGTTTAAATAAGAAATTATTCAATACCAAATTTATGAATGAAAATAATAATTTAAGGAATTATCTATCTCCCAATATACAACATTTATTTGGTAAAGAAGGAATAGAAGGATTATTCTTATCACTTATTTACCATACTTTTAAAGAATCAGAAGAATATTTTAGAGATTTAATAGAAATATATGAAGATATTAAAGAAGATAACCTAGAAAAGATAAAGGAAAGATTTAGTAGATTGAAAAATATAGAAGATATAATTAAATTAATAAATGAGTGGACTAGTATTGAAAATATATCAAGAGTGCCTTTATCAGAATATGCTTGGTTATAATTAATAAAAAGTTTAATATAAATTAGTATAATTAATGTTAATAAGTTTAGTGTTATTGATATATATTTTTATTTGATATATAATTATTTTATTAATATATAATTATTTTATTAATATATATTTGATATAGTATTATTATATTTGATATATTCAAATATGCATAAATATATTAAACAATACTTTATTATATTTTAATATATTTTAATATATTTTAATATGCATAAATATAATTATAATAATACAATTATATTAATAATATGCATAAATATAATTATAATAATACAATTATATTAATAAAATAATTATATATTAATAATAAATTATTAATATAATACAAGTATACTTATTCATAATAAATTTAAGGTTAAAGTAAATTTTATGTTAATATAAAAGAAAAGATTTTTATAAACCCTTTATGGTATCCATTTTAAATTTACCATTTATCTACTCATATATTTATATGATATCATATGATGAGGGTCCTTCTAAAAATACTAATAAGTTAATTAACGAGGCAGTCAATTTAAATATACCAATAGTATTTTATTTAGACCCTTTTAATAATTTATTTAATAAGGAAATAGTAGAAGAGATAGTAGATAATCAATATGAAGTAGGTATGTCTATAACTGAAGAAGTAAATGAAGATAATGTAATTAATATTATTGAAAAATACGAGAAAGAATTCATAAAAAGAAGTGGTTATAAACCTACTCTTTTAAGACTACCTTCTGTAGGATTAATAAATGATAAAATAATTAAGTTATCAGAAAGTAAAAAGTATATTATTGATATTCCCAATTTTGATAGTGAAGATGATCAGAAATCTGATATTCTACCTTTTTTATCTCAAGCAATGAACAAAGAAGTAAGAGAAAATGTCTCTTTCGTATTTCGAGAGAAATACGAAAAAAGTATAAATTTACTGCAATACGTAGTAGATCTTATGACCTACAAAGGTTATAAAATAGTACCAGCAAGGGAATTTACAAGTAAAGATACTTCTCTAATAAAATTTACTGAATTTATTACAACTTATGAAGTTGTGTATAAAGACAACCCTACAAAGATAAAAGTATCTACTTTAAGAGACAATAAATTAGTAAAAGAATGTACTGTAGACTATTCTGAATATAATAAATTGTATATCAGAGATTTAACTAGTGTTTTTATATTTGATGAAAAGGAATTAGAAGAGATGTATAAAAAAATTAAGAGTGTGTGTAAAGTGATAGAGGAAGAAAAAGATGTAAAAAGTTGTCAACGTAATGGGTGTGTAAATAATGTGAAGGAAGTTGTTTGTTTGTTTGAGTTTGTTGGTTTTTTAATTAAATTTGTGTAAATAAAAAAATAATATTCTTATTATATATTGTATTGTATTCTTATTATATATAGTATTGTATTCTTATTATATATAGTATTGTATATTGTATTGTATAAATATGCTTCATGAAGATACTTTATACAATCTTATATAAAGAATAGTATACAATCCTATAACAATACAATATCTTATAAAGAATATAAAAACACTTTATTGAATCCTTTTTAAACAATATCTTACTCTTAAGACTTAGTGATGTTAATTAAAAATAATTAATGAGGAGTTTCCTCAAAAAATGAAATTGCTGAGGGAAAGAAAAGAAATTACGAAAAAAGTAATATTTTAATGTTCAATAATCGGCAAATTACCATACACTATATTGTCATCTAAAATACTACCGTCAGGTATATTTATGACACTATTTTTATCAGCTAATATAATAACTGTACCCTTCAATACGACATTTTTACCAAACTTGACATTCCCAGAGACTGTTAAACTATCAAGCTCTAATAAATCAGGTATTCCTCGAAATGAATCTTCATATTTGTCAATCATTTTAAAATTGTCCCCTATCAATTTTATAGTAGGCACATACATCGGTAAACGATTAGGATTTAAAATTAATTGACCATTTCTTTCAACAAATAAATTACTTTCAACTAAAAAAAGGTCGGAGCAAGACTTAACAGGTAAAAATCTTGATCTTGGTACTACAACTCCGCACGATTTTTCGAAAAATCTTATTGCACTTCCTATAGCAGTTTCTAATTGAAAAACACTTTCATTACCAACAGTTTTCTTATTTTCAATAAATCAAGTGGAAATTTTTCCGTTTTTAATTTATTTTTTAGTGATTTTAAATTAATCCAAGCAGAATTTGTATTGAAAATTTTAAACTTTCTTACACTTGTAAATTCTGATTTTTTTGAAGGTGGAACTTGAGCTATTTCTAATAGCCTTAAATTACCTCCATATTCAATAAGTGTACCTCCTTTAATATCAGCTCTGGTTTTTTCTGTTACTTCCATCATAAACTCAAGTTCTTGTGATGCGAAATATTCTAATAAATTCAAATCTACTGTAGCAGCTAAATTATCAATATTAGAAATAAAAGATATTCTTTACCATCATCAATTAATTTATCTAACATTCCGCTTGATGATAATGAATTTAATATATCCCATGTCCAGGTGGGTAAACAATTCCTCCTTTTTAATATTCGTTGGTGGTAATAACGTATCAGAACTAATTCTGGGATATTTTGATTGATTAAAAGTTAATATATTGTCATGTCTAGATATTAAAGTCTCTGTCATACTTTCTGTATTAAATGAATTCATTATACAAGTGGTACTTCAACATTATACTGACGTCTTAAAAATTTTAATTGCTTGGCTACTAAATCAATAAAATTTCTTCCATTTTTCACTGGTATTGCACTTTTTGGTCCTACACATCCCATTGTTGTACCAAGACCACCATTAAGTTTTAATACCGCAAGTTTATTTAAAAGACTTTTTGCATCGAATCTTGACTTATAATATCGTTATAATTTATAATTCGATCTTTTGGATGTTTAATTTCTTCCCAAATAATTGTTTCTCCTTTGCTTTTTAAATATCTTTCGTATAACTCGTAAAATTTGTCGAGTTCTTTTTTGTCACAGTCGTTTTCAAGTTTATTTAACGTATTTCTCATACGTTTTAATAAATTCTCTATACAATGATTATCAATTTGAATTGAATATTCAGTACTATCAGCGTCGTCCATTAAATTCAAATAACATTTTTTTAAATAGTTTTTAAATTTAATTAATTGGTTATCGTTGTGTAATGAATGTTATTGGTAAAATATATCCTTTTTTATGTTTAAGGAGAAAATGAGAGTTTTAAGATGAATTATTGTAAATTTGTTTTTAGTTTGTGTCGTATACGTCACTAAAAAATGACTCATTTATTTAAAAAAAGGTTATATTAAAATCAATTTAAGAAATAATAGAATAATATTTTTGAGATATTTTGTACAAAATATCTTTAATTGTATTTAAAGTTTAGTTTAAAAAGAATAGTAACGCTTCTTTTAGCAGTTGAGTTAAATTGAATAATTGCATATATAGAGTTTCTTGATGTGTGAGAGACAAAGTTATTATTATTCGTAAAAACTATATCTGTTAGCAGTAATATATGTCTTTTTAAAACTAAAAGGTTATAAAGGCAATCATTTCTAAACATTTATTCTCTAATAATAAATTCAGAATAATTTTTTAAATTAAATTTTTTTGCAACAGTAAAATTCATTAGTATTGTTTTTAGCTTTTGCGAATTTTCTAGCGTACAGCATTAAACTAAAAAACTAGCAAATAGGAATACAAAGGTTGTAAGGATCAATTTTATGATTGAATAATTCTTGTCGGAGCTTGTTGTTTTTATGAACATTGTAGTCTGCCTAGCTTATTTAATTCTACACAAAACACTTTAAGAGCTGCTTGGTTTTAAAGTGGTTATAGATGTATTTTTATTCAAGGTCTTTAATTACAATTGTAAATTGGTTCTCTTAAATGCATTTAATGTTCAGATATATAACAAATATATATTTTCTATTTGTTTTCAGATGTAACAAATATATTTTTTATATTTTTTTAGATCTTAAAAAATATTTATAATGTTTTAAGCATTATAAATATTTTCTATATTGTTTTTAGATCTTAAAAAATATTTTACTTATATTGAAAAATTTATAAGGCTTCGTCAATATTTACAAGGTACTTATTTTTTTTACATTTAATTAGTAAAATGACTCTGAGGTTTGGTGTTTACATATAATAACATATCTGATTTATTGACTTAAAAAGTTTTATAAACTAAAAGATAAGAGATATTTTATACCTTTTTAATAAACTGTATTAGTTAATACAAAGAGCAATTACATTAAATTGAAAAATCTATTTTTTAACTAGTTATATTTGCGTTAGGAATTTCTAAACACTTAAATAAGTATACCACTAAAGTGACAATAAACAAACAAGAAAAAATAATATTACTATACAACACATAGTCTGTCCAATTGTCACAATACTCAGTAACAATTTGCCCTTTGATACCATCTTTATAAGAAATTCCGCAAATTTGTAAATCAAAAAACTCGTTTTTAATAACTTAGAAATCTCAGGTCTATTTTTGAAAAATCTAGCAGAATCAAAACATTTGGTTTTTAAATAAACAGCGCACATATACGCAGGATTTAGTACAAGTAGGTAGGTAAAAGGATTTTTATGTAAAACAATACCTTTTTCATCAATATCGGATTTTGGAACGCAAAACGTAACTATAATAAAAAAATATAAAATAAATGAATTGTACTCGAGCAGAATAAAAAAAATAGTATTTAAGATTATTAAAATAAACGTAAAACAAAAAATAAAAGAAATATTGCTGGTTGTAACATGAGATTATTATAAAATAAAATCCATAATAAAAAATGAATTACAAAATATGCAAACTTTTGAAAAAACACCAGCAAAATATCGACGCAAAATATGTTCCAAAAGAATATTGCCCAGACAAATAATCTTTTTCAAAAATCGAATCAAATTTCCACAAGCAGGGAAAAGATGTATAAAACCAAATGCTTGAACTTGTGTTAAAGAAATAAGTAGCTAGAGCACAGCTAAGATAAAAAAGTTCGGTATACGAACATGTCTTTATTTCCTTTTTTAGTGCAATTGATGATGTTTCTATAAATTAATACAATGAATAAATACACTGATCAAACACAGAATATGCTAAAAGCGTAATAATATTCAAAGAACATTGTGCACTATCCCCTTTCAAAAGTAAAATTTGTCTTTCGATTATCTTTTATATTCCTAAATTTACACTTCCATATTAATTTTTTATAATTATTGCAAGATTTCGTAATATTATTGTTTAAATTATTTTCGGTAATATTCCCAACTATTTCTTCATATTTTTTAGCTTCAGGAGTATTTTTTTTATCGGATAAAATATTTGGTAAAAATTCTGACATTAATAAATTTTTTTCGTTTTTAATTTCGTTGGATATTAAAAAAGAGTTAAATTGACTATAAGGACCTGAATAAAACAATCCGCATTTAACTAAAACTATAAAGTTATCGATAAAACCTAATAATTCATCATTAAGATTGTCTAAAGAAATTACTACAATACAATTATTTTCTTTTGCAAATTTTTTTAAAGCAAAAATGACGTTTAATGACGAATTTGCGTCTAAATATTCGCAAGGATCATCTAAAATTAATATTTGAGGGTTTTTCGCCATTGATATTGCAATTATTCCTTTACATAAATCTACTATATCTAAAGAATCAATTTGCAAAAATTTTTTATTTAGAATTAAAAAATCTTTAAGAATTTTATTAACTTCTAAATCAATTTCTATTTGTGTTTTTTTATTACCAAGTGACATGTAAAAACACATTTGTTCATACAAAGTAGGAACCGTATAATATTCTTTATTTTTAGAAACATATGAAATTAAACTTTTCCATTCCTCTGGATCTCGTTCTTTACCGTTATACAAAATTTTACCGTACGTTTTCGAATCTTTGTCTACTAAACCAATCAATAAATTGAGGAATGTTGTCTTACCAACTCCTTTATTACCAAAAACTGCTGTTAATTTACCAGATTCAATTTTTCCAGATAAAGAATTTATAATTCTAATATATTCATTCATATTTTTAGCATCAAAATATAAATTTTTAAATTCTATTGTATTAATTTTACTTTCCATTTTGGGGTAATGTTTTATCTTTTAATTAAAAGTTTACTAAATTAATTACAAATATAATTTATAAAATTTAGCACGTCTTATAAAAGACAATTATTTTATTAATATCTAAAAAAAGTTTATATATGTTTGCAATTAAAAAATAAATTGTTTTTTTTATCTACAGTTTCGAGAACATGTCAAATCGTTGAAATATTTGACATTTTTCAAATAATTTGCAAATTCTAGAAAACCTCTTTACATTGTAAAATGAATATTTTAACTGCTGTAAATTTCAACTATTATTGTATTTTAAAAATAGAGGATTTATAGAGAATATGTTTTGTAAAGTATTTAAATAAAAGTAGCCAAATTATCTACTATAAATTTACTAAAGAAATACTACGAATGTCTTTTAGAATTAAGATTAGTCCTTTTTCGTTTTATGTAAATTTGATATCACAATACAAATGTTAGTTCAAGTAACAATACAGAGAAAAATATTCTTAATTGTATGTAATAGATACAGAGGAATATTGGTAATAAAAAAATTTTATGTTATTAAGAAACTTAATTCTGATTTTTGAAAGATTAAAAAATATTGAAAGCTTTGTTTAACAACAAATAATTTTTTATTTATATTTGTATTTTATAAAATATACTTATATGCATTTTTATAATTATAAAAATTGATTTGTTATCAATATTTTAAATCTTTTGTCTTAGTATAATTTTAAGAAAAGGTTTAGAGTTTATTGTACAATTAAAGTACTAGAAAAAAATCTTTGTTTTTTGATATTTTTCTAACTAGAGTCTGTTGCTTTAAAATTTATTTACGATCCTCTCATCGTGTTTGTTTAAACAGATGTAACTAATTTTAAGTATAAAAGATTGTAGCCTGTTCTACAAACAAAGATTTTTTTAATATTTTCCAAAATTACTAGCCAAGCTATTTTTACTTTTCTCGATAAAAATCTTTTTAACTAAATTTCTCAGTTATATTTTCCAAATTTTGATTTATCAATCTTTTCTATTTAGTATCTAAATGAGTCATGTAAGTTCATTTATAAGAAGTGTTCTAAATGAGTCATGTAAGTTCATTTATAAGAAGTGTTCTAAATGAGTCATGTAAGTTCATTTATAAGAAGTGTTCTAAATGAGTCATATAAGTTCATTTATAAGAAGTGTTCTAAATGAGTCATATAAGTTCATTTATAAGAAGTGTTCTAAATGAGTCATATAAGTTCATTTATAAGAAGTGTTCTAAATGAGTCATATAAGTTCATTTATAAGAAGTGTTCTAAATGAGTCATATAAGTTCATTTATAAGAAGTGTTCTTACTTAAGTTACTATCTTCTCTAAATCTCATTTTTAAACACTACTGGATTTTAACTGCATAACTGAAAAGTTGTAACTTATTAAAAATAAATTGAACAACGACTGTTACATTAAAGAATTTAAGAGTTTCATGTTAAATTGGTAGATTTTACTTTAATACCCAAAATACTAGGGTTTATTCCTTGAAATAATTTAATATTAATTCTTACTATTGATATTTAAATAGAGATTAATAATATTTGACCATTTTAATTCAAGACTACAAGATATTTGTCTTTTTAGTACAATGACATTTATTATCCTAATTATCATTTAAGAAATAAAGATATAAATCAATTTAATAATAAAAATATAAATCAATTTAATAATAAAGATATAAATCAATTTAATAATAAAGATATAAATCAATGTAATAATAAAGAAATAAATTAATGTAATATCATATTCTTATTTTTGACTTAAAAATTTACTTAAGAAATTTGAAAAGACAAGGTTCTTTAGTCTTGAAACTTAGTCAAAAAATCAACTCATTTTTCAAAAAAAATATTCTCGCCCATGCGAAAAAAATTCAGAAAAATTAAAAGAGAAAAATAGAAGATATTGACAAATTTACAAATCTTTTAAAAAAACACGAATTAATAGGTATAGTCGAAAATACAGATATTCTTCTATATTAATCAACAAAATGAGAAATGAATTAGAAAATACTTCAATTTTGTTTGTTAAAAAGAAAATGTTAAGTAAAACGTATAATTTTTAATAATGAAAAGATGCAAAATCTTTGATAAAAACTTTTTTTTGGTTTTCACCGATGCCAGTGGTCTAGAAAATTTGAAAAAATACAAATTTGAAACATACGTAGATTTAAATGAAGTTATTGATAAAGACGTAGTAATTAGTAAAGGAAATATAAAAAATAAGGAATTGGCTGATCTTCTGCTACTATTAGTGAAAAATATTTACACTTTAGAAGAAGATTTTTATGTTTGTAGAAAGGGAGATGAAATAAATGAAAAACAATTAAAATTTTGAAATTGATAAAAAATAAAACCAAGAACTTACCTGTTAACTTTTACAAGTTTATGAAACCAAATCTATTAATAAATCTAATATTATTTATATTAAACTTCATATTTAATATTACTTGCTAATTTAAATTGTAAATATTTATAAATTTAATATTGCTTATATTTATAATCTTAATTTGCAAGTATATTAACAATAATATTTGCATTAAATATTAAAGTAATACCAAATTAAATATTAGCAATAATATAAAAAGTAATATTAGCAATAATACAAAAAGTATTATTAGCAATAATATAAAAAGTAATATTAGCAATAATACAAAAAGTATTATTAGCAATAATATAAAAAGAAATATTAGCAATAATACAAAAAGTATTATTAGCAATAATATAAAAAGTAATATTAAAGTAATATAAAAAGTAATATTAAAGTAATATAAAATTAAATTTTATATTTGATATTGCTGTAATCTTTTTGGAAAAATTCAAAGTTTCATAAAAATCAACAAACCCTAAAATTATGAAACAAACCCTAGAAGAAATTAATTCTACACTCTTCAATTCAAATGACATCCCTTTGCCCGTTGAAGATGATGAAGATATTGTATATTATAACCCATACACAAAATTTGTATTTCAAACTGGAAATGGTATTCCTTCTACAACAAGAAAATACTTGTCTTACAAAGGATATTTATTTCTAACAAATTACAGATTAATTTATCGACCAATTAAAGTGACAGAAAAATTTAGCTCTTTTTCAGTTCCAATTTCTAAATTGTTTTTTCAAGAACAGGAAAATAAAATTGATTTTATAGTCGAAAATAATTTCATGGCTTCTATTTATTTATCATTTGATGAATCTGATTCCTCAATATTTATAATTGTTTAAAAGAAATGCTTAAAAGTGTCTCGTTTAAACCTACTTATATTGAAGAAGAAGATGAAAACTTTGAAGTGCCTCCTTTGTATTGCGAATTGTACAATTAAATTTAAAACTTTTATCAAAAATGAAACATTTCTATAAATTAATTTTTTTTATCATTAAAAATGGAATTTACAGAAAATATTGAAAAATTTTTAAAAAAAAAAAAAAAAAAATTGTGTAGTAAAAATTTAACAATTTGTATGGGCAACGAAGCTTGTGATTTGGATTCTTTTATAAGTTCACTAGTATTTTCGCATGCTATGGATGTTTTACTCGTAGTAAATATGAGAAAAGATGTATTTCATAGTAAAGGTGATTTAATGTACATCTGTAAAAAATTTAAAATAAACACTACAGACTTAATATTCTTAGAAAGACCTTTAGGGTCTTTCTCAAAAGAGGCAAAAACTGTAGGAACCTATTTTTTAGCTGGAGATGAAAAATATTTTATAACCGAAAAAAATATAAAACTAATACTAACAGATCATAATGAACCTATTGATGAACTTAAACATTGTGAAGTAGAAATTATAATAGATCATCATCCTTTAACAGGTAAAATTAAAAATGCTAGTACAATTTATATTGATACCAATATTGGATCTGCAACAACTTTAGTATCGCAATATCTTGGACACGATTTATCAAAAAAATCAAATTTAATAAGTAAAAAAAATAAAATAAATAGGTCTCCATTATGTGCGCAAATAGCAGAATTGCTGTTGTTGCCGATTCTTATTGATACTAAATTTCTTAAAAAACGCGTAAGTTCTTTTGATGTGGCTGAATACAAAAAATTAAAAAAAATATCTTGTATTAAAAAAAAAATTCTAAAAAAAGAAGTAAAAAATATTAAAAAAGCAAGAAGAAATGATAAAAATCTCGAAACAAATACAATTTTACTAAAAGATTATAAATTTTACACTGCTTCTGAATATAATTTTGGTATGTCAGTGATAAAATATAAATTTGAAAATTGGATTGATAGAGAAGCTAGTTCACAGAAAGGATTAGAAAAAATAAAGAAGGTATGGGATTGTTTTGTAAATTGCAATCCTTTAAAAAACTTATGGGACTAGATTTTTACATTGTTTCTACTAAAATTAAAATAAAAGAACTGTGATTTTTTAGTTAGAATATCCGTTTATTAAAAATTTATACGACATTATCGGAGCAAAGAAAATGGAATACAAAGGATTAACTTTTTATCAAATTGATGTTTCAATAACTAGAAAGCTTTTGATTCCAATGATTATGGAACATTTAAAAAAAATTGAGGTTAAAAATTAAAAAAATCTTAATCTTTGACTTTTTTATTTAAAACTTATTATTTGTTGTGCTACGTCGAGTTTAAAACTATTTTTAACCTAAGCACTGCGTCAGATTTAATTTATATTTGGTAAAAAATAATGAAAAGTACAGGTAGCTTTTTTAGTTATTTTATTGGTAAAATTTAAAAACTTAAATTGTTAAGAAATCTCCAAACATTTTTTTTAATTTATTCTATTGGTTAAAATTTTTTATAAGTTTAGAATTTTTTTTTACTTATGATTAGTTTCAAAAGTATTTCTCTTGAAAATAAAAATGTTTTTATACGAATGGACTACAATGTTGGAATCTTAGACGGTAAAGTTTTAGATGATTACAAAATCAAAGCTTCATTTTCTACTATTTTTGACGTTATAAATAAAAATCCTGCAAGAATAATTATTGGAACTCATCTTGGCCGTCCAAATGGTCAATACGATGAGAAGTATAGCTGTTTACCGATTTATAATATTTTAAAACGATTGATTAAAGATAAAAACGGGGAAGATTTAAAGTTTTGCAATATTGAAAATAATAATAAAGATTAAATGATAATTGAAAACCTCAGATTTTATCCAGAAGAGCAAAATATACCAACAAAATGTACAATTCTAAGCACATTTTTCAAAAATAACGTGGATGTTTTGATTATTGATTCTTTTGGTGTTTTACACAGAGACGATTTTTCAGTCTGTAAAACAGGTTTAAAACCATATGCAGGAAATTTAGTATTAAAAGAAATTGAAGCAGCTAAAAAAATTATTAATGAAGGTATTGATTTACTTATATTAGGCGGTAGTAAGATTAAAGACAAAATAGCAATATTAGAAACTTTAATTCCTAAGTGTCAAACTGTTTTATTATTGGAGCACTTGCAAATTCAATACTTAAATATCATTTTAATATCGAAATAGGACTATCTATTAAAAGAAGACTCAGCAGAAACTATCGAAAGAATTTTTAAATTGGCTGAAGACCATAACGTCAAAATTTACGTAGCTAACGATTTTAAAATTAAAGTGAATAATGAATTCTTTTTTACTAAAGAAGTTCCTAAAAACGGAGTTATTGTGGACATTGGCAGGATACAAAAAGAAATAGAAAAAGTGGTCCAAAAATCGAACAAAATCTTTTGGAATGGACCACCAGGAATATTTGAGAACAAAGATTCAAACCAAGGTAGTAAAAATATAGTGAATATGTTGTCAAAAAAACAATACGTTGTTGTCGGAGGCGGAGAAACCGCAGCATGTGTCAAAAATTCGGGAAAATTGAAGATTTTTTTCACGTTTCAACAGGTGGAGGAGCTTTTCTAAAATTATTGGAAATGGGAAAATGCCTGGAATAGAGTTGTTAAATGCAAACAACTAATATTTTGATAGTAAAAGTTTAGATATAAAAATATTATTTAAATTAGAATAAAATCATAAAATTTTTTACATTTTTTTTGAATTTATGTGACTTTGAAAAGCGAATCTAAATATCACAGTACCATAAATATGACAAATAAAGTTATTAATTGTAATGCACATATAATAGATTATTAAAAGTGTCTTTAGTATTATTTTACAATAACACAAATTACTTTTATTTTTACAAAAAATAGAGTATAAAAATTATTACAGGATTTTTAATTATAAAATATTGATTATTTACGATGAAGCATAGTAAATTAATTTTTAAGTTAGATACTAACCTGTAAAGCATAGAGTATTTGCAAAAGAAAAAATAATTTTTATGGTCAAAAAAATAACAATATGGATTGAGTTAGGAAATTATTTGTAAATTTAAAATTTACATGATGAAATGTAAAAAAATATAAATTATTACAGGTTTACGATAAATTCAAAACATGCACTTGAAATTAAAAACAAACAAATTTTAATAAATTACGTTTTAATAAAAAACTCTAAAAAGGTATTTATTGTATGAAATCTAATTCGCTAAGATCAAATATTTCTTCATCAGATAAATTGTTGTCTAGTAATACTATATCATCTGCAATTTTTGACAACTTTTCTATATCTTTAGGAGTCAATGACTTAATATCCTCTTTAATATCTGGTACCATTGTGTAGCGCTTTTCGTCATCTTTTTGTGGTAGTACAAGGATAATACTTCCATCATCTGAGGATAATGAAATAGTGTCAAAGCTATAATTTGCTTCTTCTGATTGAAAATTGCTTTTCATTGGTTTAGGAAAAGTTTCAGATAGAAAAGTCCCTTGCCAACTTATACTGCTATCTTCTGAATCACTTGAAATAAATTCAACATCTTTTGCATCGCCTTTAACAAATTTAGAACATTTTATTGCTGAATTATTATTATCACACTGGGCTGGCTCAGTAATATTCGAACACTCTGTAGTAGAATGTGACATAGGCGATTCATTACAAAACTCAGTTCCAATACAATCTTTAGAATATTCTTCCATAATATTTTCTAAATCAAAGTCACAATAACTACTACTCATATAAGAAGAAGTATTATTATTTGAGTTGTTTATATTAATAATGTGCGGATTGTCGTTCTCTTTAAAACTTGTAAAACGATCAACATTCATCATTTCAATTTCATGTGAATCATTTTGAGTGTAACTTTGAGTCAAACTACTATCACATTGTCCAAGGGTGCTCTCATTATAATATGTATGTTCTCTATAATTAACAAATTGATTGTAATAATTCTGTGACGGATTTGCTTCATATATTTGTGGTTGTAAACTACTATTTACCATTCCATTGGCTACACCTGTCTCGTTATAATTACCATTAGTAATTTTAGATTCATAATATAACGAACTGCTAAATTGATCAGGATTTTGTAAAACCTCATTATCTGCAGTAGTTGATGTAATTTCGCTACTTTGTGCAGCAGAATTACTTGAATAATTTTCTGTTTCAGAATTATTGTAAGACGATAGACCATACAGCTCATTTTTAATAAAAGTCCTAAAAACAAATTCATAAGGATCAGAATAATAATCAGATTGATTGTTTAAAATTTCATATATACTTGTATTAGATGGTGTAAATTGGGCACTAGAATTATTTAATGATGAAAAAGCACTTAAATTGTCTTGATACTTTTCATATCCAAAATTATTTTCCCTATCAGTATTTCTAGTTTCATCGACGACGTATTCATCCAAATAATTTTGATTATTCATTCCAAAATTGAAAGTATTGTCTTGCAAATGAGCAAGTTCATTGTTTTCTGAAGACCAAATTGATTTTTCATCAATTTTTGCACATTTAAAAAATTTATAAAAAAAAATCATATGGGTAATTTTCTGTGTAAATTTAAAAATAAGTAATAAATTAAAACTGTTTTCTTTTTAAATTAACAAGAAATACTAAAAATTTTAATATTTTTTTGTTAAAAATTAATAAAAAATGAAAATATACCATTAAGAGATTTTTACATTTCTAAATAATTTTTCATTAGTTTGTGATTTCCTATTTATTCAAAAATACAAGAATTAGCTCATTTTGTATATAATCTAGAATACTTAAAAAAAGAAGAAATTGACTAAATAAGTAATAATCTAAGGATTTGTATTACCAGCAAATCTTATTATTTAAATTTAGATATTTACAAATAGTGACGTATTTAAAATTTTTAAAAAACTAATTTATGGCTAAAATTTATTACATTTAGTAAATGGGATAGGCGAGATAAACGTTTTTTATTGAATCTTAATAGGCGTGAGTACTTTTACAAGTAATTTACACGGGGAAATATTATATATATTTTCTTAATCTGACTTACATCTAATGCTATGAGACTTTAATGCAGTCTAAAAGATGAACTCTGGCTTGTTAAAAGCAAAAATCAGAGAGTGATGACTCAAATATCAAGTCTAGATTGTTGACAAGATTAAAAGGAGAAAACATTTATCTTATTTATTAAGAAAACTAAAATCTTTATCAATAATATTCAAATATTGCTAAGAAGACAGTTGAAATTATAATCATTTATACGGTTATTGTAGCTATAACTTTGTAATTCTACACTTACACATAAAAACAAATAAGAAACACGATTTGTAGAAAGAATGAATAAGACACGACATTTAAAATTTATGTGTAAGTTCTATATAAGTTTTTATATTAATTTTATGCTCGCTCGTAGAAATGGTTTTAATATTAGCAAATAGCTTTTTTTGTTTTATTCATTTGCAAATACTTTTATTGAAAATCCAAAATTGTTTTCACAGAATTTTTTTTATCTCTCTTTTCAAGTTGTTTATTTTGTACAACAAAATCAAAATAACTAAAACTCTTGCACGTAGAAAACAAAAAATAATTGTAGATTAAGAAATTTTGAGTTTTTAAAAAAAATATAAATTTTTTAATAGTTTGTTAAAAAACTTTATTTTTACTAAAAATACTTTTGCACTTCTCTTTCGACTATTTCTTTTATTTTATCAGCATCATCAACTTTAAAACCAATCCATCCTGCCTCAATTGACCCTTTTACATTTTCTTCGTTGTCATCAAAAAATAAAATTTTTGTCTTACCTGATTTGTTGATAATTTTATTAATAAAATCAAAAGATTCCTTCATAGGTTTACAAATAATTTCAGTATTAGGTTTATAACCTGTACAAAACAGTGCATCGATATATTTATCGAGATTTAATGACTGTAGTGTGTATTCGGATTGTCTGCTGTTTGAATTTGAAAAAAAAAAACTTTGACGTTTTCGCACCCGTTGATGTTTTTCAAATTTTTTAAAAGTTGAACGGAAGCTAATGAATTAGTAAAGTGAGAAGAAATCTCCGTAAACATTATCAATTTGCTCAATTAAATCACTTTTAATCGGATAGTTCTTTATAAAACCTTTATAATTTGTTCCGTATTCTTTTGTAAACTTCGAACTTAGAGTAAAAAATTCATCAAAAGAGATATTTAGATCTCTTTTAAGGTGATTATATCCCGCCATTCTACGTTTTACAACCAAATCTTTATTTTCTTTATACAATGTATCATCAATATCAAAAATAATAGCTTTTGTTATATTACCGTATTCAGTTATATCGAAATTATTTAAAATTTCTGTCAATTTAATTATTTTCATAAGGGTAAAAACAAAATATAAATCAACAAATTGTTTGTGTAGAATAAATTTATGTTTCAAATGTCTGTTACAGGAATTTTACATGAAAAATCGTTAAAACGTACGTTTCACATTTTTAAAATATAAAGCCCTTCCTTAATATTGCACATGCGAGAAGCAAACATAAGCCCGGATAAAAAGCTAGATTTATTTTGGCAAAGGACTTTTAAAAATGCTACAGAAGATAAATTAAATCTTAAAGATATAATTTTACCTCTTGCACGTATTAAAGATTAATGAAAGTAGAAGAAGGAGTCAGAATGGTTGCGTCTGAAGTCCCTATAATATTTAGTCTTGTAGCAGAGAAGTTTGTTGAAGAGTTGACTTTAAGATCGTGGATTAATACAGAAGAAAATAAAAGAAGGATTTTACAAATGACAGATATTTCTGTAGCAGTTAAAACATCCGAAATGTTTGATTTTTTAGTTTATGTTGTTCCAAGATGTGAAATGAATAATGTCTTTGATAAAATGCACAATTCAACTGATAAATTATATCAGCACATTCCTTTGGTATTAGGAAGATCTCCTATGAATTCCAAAGGTTCCAGTCTTTATGTTTCACAAAACATTAATGATCGAGCTTTTAATGAATTAGATTTTGATACAGAATATTTTAATAAGAATAAAGAAGATATGTAAATATAGATTAATTTAATAAATTTTATATTCTTATATTGATAATATGATTATACAAATACTATAATGAGTTATTAAAATATACGGGTCTTGTATTGATAATATTTAAAATATACTGGTTTTTTATTTCAACAATATTTAAAATATACTGGTTTTTTATTAACAATATTTAAAAGTAATAGAGTTTTGTATTAACAATATATAAAATATACTGGGTTTTTATATTGACAATATAAAAATATGATATTACAAATATCTCTATATTATAAAATAATTTCTATATTAACAATATTTTAAATATGATTATACAAACACTATAATAAATTATTTTAATAAATTTTTATATTGACAATATTAAAATACCCTTATGGAATTAGTTTTTATTATAAACGAAAAAGATGATTTAATTTTTAAACAATACTTCCCCGACCAAAAAGTAAATAATGATAAACTCACTAAAGACCTTCTCATCTTTGGATATGGTTCAATAGACATTTTAAATAATATATTGCAAAATACAAATGCTTCATATTTTGGATGTTTTGACACGTGGGAGGACTACAAATTAAGTGCTTTAGTCTATCCATCTGCTTTTAAGTGTTTTTATATTCATAAACAATCAAAAAATGTAAAAAACTTTTTATATGACCTTTATTATTTAATTAAGCATATGATAATTTATGAAATAGTTGATTATGAAAAAGAAATTGAAGGAATAAGTCAGCAAATAAATAAAATTTATCTTAATTACTATAAATAAAAAAAATACAAAATTATGCAATGAGAAATTTAAGACAAAATTATGCAATGAGAAATTTAAGACAAAATTATGCAATGAGAAATTTAAGACAATAAAATTATGCAATGAGAAATTTAAGACAAAATTATGCAATGAGAAATTTAAGACAATAAAATTATGCAATGAAAAATTTAAGACAATAAAATTATGCACTGAAAAATTTAAGACTATAATTAAAATAATTTATTGATATAAATCAAACAATTATACTTATTTCTGAATTTATACATAGACATATTGAAACTTATGATTTTCTGAATTTAATAAAATAGAGCTAATTTTTCAACTTATAAAAAGTTTATATTGTATTTGTAAAAATAAGAAAATCTTGTTTTTAAATTAGTAGGGTTCTTTACTTATAAATTCCTAATACCCCAATATGATTAAACACATACTGACTGATTTTATTAAGCAAATATATAAATTGCATAAAACAACTTCTAAAATATATCCTGTAAATAAAATTACAAAATATCAAAATGAACAATATTCTATTATACTTTCTTGTATTAATAAACTTATCAATATATCTGAAAAAGAAAAGGAAAAAATTAATAATTCCTGTAAATCTTTAGAAAAGATAATCATTCAAAAATGTACTAATATAAATTTAAATATACCAGAAATACCAAATTTTAGTAATTTAAGTTTAAAATATAATTTTTTAAATAACGAACTTGATAAACTAAATATTATTGAAAAAGCACTTGAATATGAAATTGATTTGTGGATTAATAAAATAGACATTTTATATGATGAAATTTATCAGGAGAAGTTTGTTTGTAAAAACAAACAAAATAGTCAGGAATTTTGTATAAATTTAAAAAATCTGCATAAACAACTAAAAGAAGAAAAAAATAAAAAAGAATTAAAAAGAAAAGAAATGTATAAAACATTAAGAATACTAATTAAAAGATTAGAAATTGATGAAAACTTATCTTATTTTGATAACATCAAATTATTAGAAGATAAAGTTCATTTATATACAAAGATATCTAAGGAGAGAGAAGAAGAAATTTTTAAATATAAAAATTTAATTTTATGTAAGGAAGAATTATTGAAAATAACAAATACTATTTTTACTACTTCTCTATCAGAGAAATACTTATCTTTTTTAAAAAATAGATTAGCTTTCCTTGATGAGGAATATAATAGAAAAATTGATGAAATTTATATATTTCATAAAAATATTTTAAAAGATCTTTTTTTATTATTTGGCATGAAAGAAGAAATTTTTGAAAAATCAGATTTAGGATTAATAAAAATGAAAAATAAAATCAAAGATTTGGAAGACAAAAAAGATTCTTATTTAGAAATTAGTAATTTAATAGAAAGAAGATATAGTTTATTAGAAAGTATGAATGAATTTGAAAAAATAGCAAGTGATCCAAAAAGGTTATTTAAGAGTAGTTTTCAATTAAACAGAGAAGAAAAATTTAGAAAGAATGCATTTCCTTCACTTTTAAAGATAGAAGAAGAAATTTTAAATAAATTAGAAGACTACTCTAAGAAATATGGAATTTATAAAAAAGATGAACAAATATACAAGGAAATTATTAAAAAAGAAATAGAAGGAAGAATTATTAATAAGACTGTTTTTATAAATAAGTTTGATTCTCCTTATAAAAGAAAAAAATGATTTATAATAAGAAATGTCTTTGTAATGGATTTTTAAACCCTTTTATGAAAATTTTAGATTTTGAAGAAAATTATAAAATTTTTACTAGTGACTATAAAAAATCAGACACGATTGTAATTGACAATGGAACCTATGAATTAAAATCAGGGTATTTAGGAAGTGGATGTAATATAAAATTTCGAAATTGTTTCTATAAAGACACAGAAGGTTTAAAATTCGAAAATATTCGTGCTAAAAATAAATACACTCCATTTACTTATGACATGATTTCAGGATTCCATGTTTTAGAAGAGAATATTGATCAAGCTTTGGAGTATCTTAAGGTTACTAAATGTGAAAATCTAATAATAACAGATTCCATTTTTAGTCCAACACGTAAAGAATTAATTAATTTTTTATTTGATGTTTATCATTTTGATAAGATACAAGTAGGAGTTGATGCAATATATTCATATTTATATAATTATAAATTAGAATATAAGCCTTCTATAATTATTTCTCTTGGTCATTCTGCAAGTTATATTTACGTTATAAAAGATTTGAAGATTTTGGATACATTTAAATTGTATTACGGTGGGAAATTTGCATTATTGTACATTACGAATATTATAAAATATAAGTTTAAGGAGTACAATAAAAATTATAACAACATTTTAAAATATCTAAAATGTTCACTTGATTATGATAAAGAAGTTTTTGAGATATTAGAAAAATTAAAAATACAAGATTATAATGATAGTGTTAGTATTAATGGGAATGATGATGAAGAAGAAGAAGATAATGTTTATAAAAGTAGATTAGTCGAAAAGCTAAAAAATATTAATAAAAGAAAAAAGAAAACAAATGATACAAATATAAATAAATTAACTGGTGAAGATGGCAATACAAATATTGTTGAAATTTTAGAAGATGACAATATAACTAATGAGGATACAAATATAAATAATATAACTAATGAGGATACAAATATTATTGAGAAAAAGAATATGCCAGGTATGTTAAAATAAGATTATATCAGTACAATAATAAAATTTATAAATTATTAAAAAGATTAGAAAACGAAATAATAAAAAATGAAGAGGAATATGAAAAATTAACAGACCTACCTTCTTTTTTAAATAAAAAAAAGAAAAGATATGAACAAATAGTAAGAGAACTAGAATTAAGGGAAAAAAGTAGAAAAGATTCAACAAATAGAAAAACCTATGAATTTGGGTTACTGTTAAAAACAGGAGAATTATCCCCTGAAGAATTAGAATATAAAAATAAATTGAAAGAATGTGAAAATACTAAAATAGATGAAAATCTTATTATTGAAAAAGACGATCTACTTGAATTAATTAGTTTGTATGATAAAAATTATAAATATAGTATCTCTACTATATTTGATATAGTCACTAGCAAGAATATAAAAAACTTATTAGTAAATATCGATTTATTAAGAGTAAGTGAAGTTTTATTTGAACCAAGTTTAGTAGGCAGTGATCAAATGGGAATAGGAGAAATATTAGAAAATATTTTAAAACAGCATAAAGATATGAATGAAATATTTATTACTGGGGGGTTTAGTCAAATAGAAGGATTTAAAGAAAGGATAGAGGCTGAGTGTAAAAAATATGCTTATCATTCAGATATTAACATTAAAATGGCTAAGGATCCTGTAAATGATGCTGTAAATGGAGCGATGTTTAGTGATATGTTTGAGACTTACACCTTTGAAGAATATAAAAAAGGAATGTATAAATAAAATTAATATTGAATTTATATTTGTAATTTAACTATATTTGTCAGTGAATTTGTATTGAATTTATATTTGTCAGTGTATATTTAAATTGAGTTGATATTTGTCATGTCTATTTAAATTGAGTTATATTTGTCAGTGTATTTAAATTGAGTTTATATTTGTCATGTCTATTTAAATTGAGTTTATATTTGTCATGTCTATTTAAATTGAGTTTATATTTGTCAGTGTATTTGTTATTTAGATATATTTGTCAGTGTATTTATAAACTATGTTATTTTGAATTTGTTTTTATTAGAATTACGGTCCCGTAGTGTAATGGTCATCACCTTGGACTTTGAATCCAATAATCCGAGTTCGAATCTCGGCGGGACCATTTTTTTTATTTTTAGTAGATTGCTAATATCTAACTCATTATAAATAGAAATAAAACTAATTGTAAAAACAGACCTTTTAATATTATTTATTAGTTATCTAATTACTTATATTTTTATACCCCATTAAATGAATACTTTAGAAAAATTAAAGAATAGAAATGAAATTGCTCGAACTCAAAAAAATAAAGCTACTAATAACCCATTGGTATTTTAAAAGCTAAATAGCAAATTACGTAGAGAACTTATAACTGCCCCACGAGGATCTGGTGGTGGAGAAGCTGGATTTGATGTATCCAAAACAGGGATTGCTCGTATTGGATTTATTGGATTCCCTAGTGTAGGTAAAAGTACTTTGATGTCACAACTAACTGGCATTCATAGTGAAGTAGCAGAATATGAATTTACGACTCTCACTGCCATTCCTGGAGTTATACTTACAACGGGGCGAAAACAAATTTTAGATCTTCCTGGATTATTGAAGGAGCAAAAGATGTAAAGGAAGAGGTAGACAAGTTTAGGTGTAGCAAGAACATGTTCATTATTGGTAATTTGTCTTGATGTTTTAAACCGTTGACACATAAGATAATAGAAAAAGAGTTGGAATCTTTTGGTATTCGATTAAATAAAACCCGCCCAAAATAAGAATTAGTAGGGCTGATAGAGTGGGTCTAAGTTAAAAGGAAATCATTTAGATTATAATACTGTCAAATCTGTATTATCTGAGTTTAGAATGAATATGCTGAGGTCATAACTAATGGCCATGCACTATTATGACTTAATTGACACGATAGAAGGAAATAGAAAATATGTCCCATGTATCTCTACGTTTTAAATAAAATGATGCTATTTCCGTTGAGGAATTGGATATTATCTACAGATTCCACACGCTGTTCCGCTTTGCGCAAATTTAAAATGGAATTTTGACGTTTTTTGAAAAAGCTTGGGATTATTTAGATTTAATAAGAGTGTACCAAAACCGAAAGGACAGAATATTGATTATAATGAACCTGTTATATTAAAAAATAAAAGAAGGAAGATTGAAGATTTTTGTAATAGCATTCATAGAGAAATTATAAAAGTTTAAATATGCACTCGTATGGGGTAAAAGTGTGAAACATAACCCCAAAAAGTAGGTAAAGACCATATCTTGAAGATTGTGATGTTGTACAAATTATTAAGGAGTTAAAGTCATTAAAATATTTTATTTTGAAATCACAATGTGTATGATTTCTTCTACTAGAGTTGAAAAGATGATAACACTTTTTTATTTATACTTTTTTATAAAGACAAAGATTTTTTATATTAAGGACTTTTTTTATAAAGACTTTTTGATAAAGGAATGATTCTTTATAAAGACTTTTTGATAAGGATGATTCTTTATAAACTTTTTGATAAAGGAATGATTCTTTATAAAGACTTTTATTAAAGGACTAATTTTTTATAAAAACAAAGACTATTAAATCAAGACTTCTTATTGAAGCAATGATTATTCAAAAAGCTATTTAGTACCCTTTAATGGAAAAGTTACCTAACAAGACATTGAAAGAATGATAACTTTTATAAAACACGAAGCAGAAGAAAAAGTAAAAGAAATAGAATAAGAGCTGTCCAAGAATACAATTCAGACAAATAAATTAATAAAACTTGAACTTGAAAATATTACAAGTGATTTCAAGCATAAACAAAAACTATTAGAAATAAAAAAACTTAGTGAAGAGTCACAAATTATAAACAAATACAAATTAAGTCTAGTCAAAAGAAAAGATGAAATCATTTCCGACATTTTTAGCGATTTAGAAAAGTCTTTAGTCAATGAGAAATTGACAGAAGATTTGATAAATGAAAGTGTTTCTAAAATCAACAACACAGATTTTTTTGTCATGTGTAACGAAAAAGACAAAAAAATAGTTAAAAGAGTTTTAGGAAATGTTGATGTAAAAAATTTACCAGAATCAACTTTAGGTGGTATAATTGTTATTAGTAAGGATAAAAAAACTATAATTGATAATTCTTATAAATCAAGGATTGATTCTATAAAAAAATATTATTGTAGTGATATTGTCAATAAAGTTTTTAAATAAAAAAATAAGTGTTTTTTATTAGTTGATATGTAATTTATAAATTTGCGCAATTTTTATTAGTTTATATGTAATTTATAAATTTATGCAATCTTGTCAGTTTATGCATTTTTTATTAGTTTATGCAATTTTTATAAGTTTATATGTAATTTATAAATTTATTCATTTTTTATAAATTCATCACAAGTTTATGCAATAGAAAAGATTTATGCAATAGAATAAATTTATGCATTTTAAAATCAAATACTATAAGCTATTTATTGTAAATAAAATCCTTATTTAAATGAGTAGCTTTGCTAAGCTAAAATAAAAAATTAATAATTTTTTATTTTTTAAGACCCTAAAAACCTAGTTCTCTTTTTTAAGACTAAATTTTATAAGTGAAAAAGAAAAAAAGGTTTGTTTTTTAAAAATGCATTTTATGAGAAAATTAAAATATTTTGCAATACTAAGTTTTATGACATAAAAAATATCAAAAAAATCATCATATCAAAAATCTTAAATCAGTATTCGTTATAAATTTAATAAATTTTTAATTTCATTTTAAATAATTTAATATACAAAATTATTATTATGTCTTTGTCTTCTAAATAAGTACTTTGACTAAATTAGTCATTTAACCCTCTACTTGATTTAAAATTTCATTTTTATAAAAAAATTAAAAAATTAATGCATAAATGAAGGACAATCCAATACAAAATGAAATTTCATTTATATTGCAAGATAAATATAACCAAACTAAAACATACAAAAAAGGATACTACTGTTTTAAAAAAGATATAACACACCTATGTTTTTTTTATTCTGATATGGAAGATGTCTGGGTTGCTGTTTTATTAAACGGTTGGATTAAAGTAGATAATAGAAAAATTGAAAATGAAGCCTTAGCTTTAATTGGTTCACAATGTATTATTGAAATAGGTGAAGAATCATATTTATTCACTTCATATACAAATCAAACTAAAGCTGCTAGTAAAGTAGTAACAGAAATAATCAGTAATGCTGACGAAAAAAAAGTATTTAAAGAAGACATCTTGTTTTACATGTCTAATTTAAGGAATATTGTAGATCTTGAATCTTATTTTGAAATACTTTTACACAATCCAGTTTTTGAAAGAGATGATATGGGAATGATAAAAATGAATTATTTTATATATGGAATGTATAGATATTATGATATAAGATATTTATTACTAGCAGAATATAAATATTATATGAATATAGGTACAATTTTTATATAATTGAATTCAATACCTTTAATCAACACCTAGAAAATTAAATACATATCAAAGAACAAGGTACATTTGAAAAGTAAAACTTTATTATTCCGGAATATTTATATAACCTTGTTGATCACACATACTTAGAAAAGTTAATATACCCGAAAATGAAATATTTGAAATTAATAGAATTTGGAAATCATTTTACGATTTAGGATTTGATATGAAATTCAAAACACTAAAAAAAGAAAATTGATTTATTTGAAGATTTTAATATATAAAAAGAGCTGTAAATCCGATGAGCATAGTGGAAAAAATAAGTAAATTTTGTACTAATGCTTTAGGCTTGGATATGAAGCTTCTTAAAAATTTTTACAATTGGAGAACAAACCAAAAAAAGAAACCGTGTTAGTAAAAAACGATCTCATATAGTAGTAGATTAACGATAAAAATTGTATGTTTAATAGTAAACCAAATGATATATAATACATTTAAGCTCATGCTAATCTATCATCTTGTTATATTATGATAATTAGTAATTTCGCTGAGAACATAAAACCCCTATTGCTAGTTTTAATTGTACTTTAATTTATGAACCTTAACAAAGTTTTTTAAATATAATTTGTTAATAATCTATAAATAATAATGTAATTTATGTTATTTTTATAAATTAATTATTTTAATTTAAGTTGACAGTATATTAGTAAATAAAATTACCATAAAAACATATCTTAGAATTAAACTTAATTGATTTTTAAATACTGTAAATTTAATAAGACATGTCAATATAAATAATAATACAATTTCCAACCAATTTATTAATGACACAGCAATCATTAAAATTACTTGTCAATAAATTTTATTTATTAGCCTCGTTGGCGTTGTTTTCAAATCAAAATATCGTAGTAATGATAAAGACATTTTAAAATTGTATTTGAACGCATATTGGAAATTAAACCAAAAACCACATTTAGAGAAAAGCAAAATGTGAAATTTAAAATTTTACTCTGAGGGTTGAACATCCATTGGTGTTATTAAAGTATAACATTAATTCAGACAAACTTAAGTCTAGTAGCTTGTTATTTGTACAGCAGTGAAAGCTATTTCTTATTTTGATAGGTCAATCAGAAAGGTGCCTAAAAACTATATACATTAGGACTAATGAAATATTTAGATAATAATAAAACTAAAATATTTTTCGAACTAA
>PQWD01005412.1:0-149374 GCA_019425675.1 Leucinodes orbonalis
GCTTGTATAATTATATATCATACAGACATTCGACACAGCCCATCTACCTCACACATAAGCATTAGTCTGTAAATGCGATTAAAAACAGCGAATAAACATATAACTCTACATACTTTTAAATACTTTTTTTCTCCCTATAATACATACATATTATACTAGGAAACCACTCATACAATACACGACAGACCTCTTGTTCATGCACACAAATATGTTAATTGCCGGGGATCGAACTCGGAACCCTCGGGTGTATAGCCGACATCTCAACATTTACACCAGATGGGTCGTCAATATCATTGGAATTTTATTTTAATTATTATCCTAATATGATATAGATTAATTATTTACGATAAATTGTATATTCGGATGTCTGTGACGTAAATATAAACTTCTTTGCATTATATACTTATTTAAAGTGCAAACAATATTATAGAGCTTGAAAAGAGGAACTACTTTGTTTCTGCTGGATAGAAAATTACAATCCGAACCAGCACTATAGTACATTTGAGATTCTTAAGTGTTCTTTATGGACGTTACATGAATAAAGACTTTTATTTTGATTGTATACTTAGACATGTTTTATTGGTTTTAAATACTGAACTTTGGAACCCTAAAAAGGCCACGGCAAGAGCCCTTAACCTGTTTCCATACTGTTTGCCTTTTGCTCGTTCGCCCTCCATACTTGTTGTGCACCACTTGTTACTTTAATTATTTAACTCATCGTGTTGGCTCGAGGACTTTTAATGCCTGAGAAAACTTAGATATTATCATAGTATAGAACGGAACGGAAGAGCGTCGGTAGCTCAATAGTGTGGACTGTTGCCCTCCTACCGGGAGGGCTATCTCAGCCTCAAATCCCGCC
Organism: Leucinodes orbonalis; assembly: GCA_019425675.1. Classification (NCBI taxonomy): domain Eukaryota; kingdom Metazoa; phylum Arthropoda; class Insecta; order Lepidoptera; family Crambidae; genus Leucinodes; species Leucinodes orbonalis. The sequence continues at coordinate 860 of PQWD01005412.1, forward strand.
ACATACCATATTTTTCCGAATTTTGGAATATATATGTACGTTATCCGACTCTTTTACGGTGAAGGAAAACATCGTGAGGAAATCATTCCCGCGCGCCGATGCGAGAGAATTCTCAAAGGTTGTCGTGAAGTCGTCCAATCCACACTGGGCCCGCGTGGATGACTAAGTCCTAAACACCCTGACGGGTAGGTTCGTGCCCCTCGGTGGGGACGTTTAATGAGCTGATAATAATGAACGAGGTTATTTTTAGCGTGTGCTTTTTTGTTCAGTGCAGATGGCATTTGGCAAGATTTTTGTTCATATTTATGAGTAGACTTCAAGTTAAATTAAATATATGAATGTGTATGTGTACACTATGTTTATTTTTAAATAATAAACATACTGTTCTGGAGGCTCTGCAGCGATATATCGAGGTGATGAATTGCTTCCACGCAGCGACGATGATCGTTCAGATCCAAGACCAGCGAACAAAACCCATCCAATGGCGTCGTAGTGTGAGACAGGGGGATGTTATATCCCCGAAACTTTTCACAAACACATTGGAGGATGTCTTCAAGACGCTGGACTGGTCTGAAAGAGGCGTCAACGTCAATGGAGAGTATATTTCTCTATTTTTTCGTTTTGGCTGACGATAATTGTCATCTGTCGGCAGAGTCATCGAAAGCTGGTGATGAGCTGCCCGCGACGGTTGGCATGGCATGAATTGCACAAGGGACGGGGGAAAAAAGTTTTAACAGTCAAACTAACCTGACGATAAGTGACACTCCTGACTAGGAGAGCAGTATTAAAGACAAACGGTTATAAGTGCTTTATAAACTTAATTTGAATAAATGGATGTTGACTTGACTATTTTAGTCACAACCAAGGCAACAGGTATTAGATCTCACATACCCGGTAATTTCACTAACTACAGTGCCCTCATCCCGAAACACAAAAGTGCATAACACTCGTATTTCACGGGACGATATCTGGCACTGCGGTAGTACCTTCCTAGACGACTCTGGTTCGAATCTACAACGTAGTAAACTTCTACAATAGTCAGGTCTAAAGGCCGTACCAGTTAGCAAGCACCAGTTTTCTCGAGTGTAACCTGCCGGGGTAATCACCTCTTAAATATAAACAGCCGGTGCACAGAATCGCGAAAAAGGCACGTTCCTCCGCACACTGGTTGCTGCACTTAAATTAGCGTTCTGCGAAGAGCTAACCATTACTGCTCCCAGCTACTAAAATGTGGCTGCTGTTTACCTTTGGGAGAAGGATTTAGGGCTGAACCAGATAATTGCTGACTGATTGAAATAATAAAATTATGAAAACAGATTTAGTCTGATCAACATCATCAGCTCGATGTAATTATAAGTCATCAAAGTTAGGTGGGCAAGTTCATTTTAAATAAAATTAAATACAAATTTAAAGCAACTTTTGCTGTGAAACCATTTCAACTAACGCAATAATTATAATTAATATAGTTGTAGTACAAAATAAACTTTGCGTATGCATGTAACAGCATAGGTGTGACGTCATAATTAGGTAGCCATTTGTACGAAGCGGTTTTGAGAAAGTCCATTAATGTGTTTTTAGAATTGGAAAACCTCTGTTAGTTTAAATGTTAACGGAGGATTTTATACCAATGTTTCTATTAAGTATTACGCGGTCCTTCAATATCATAGCATAAAAAAAAAATGTCATCATCCCTATTGCTTGATTTCTGCGATCGTCTACAGCCGCTGCGCCATTGACTGATGACTTGGTTAAGGTGGCGCGTAGCAGATGGATGCCGACTTCTAGGGATGGGTCCGCATGGACGTCTTCATGACTTGTCTTTATGGAGACCTTTGTTATCTGTGGACATTTTATGCTGTAATAATGATGTTTGAATTTGTAAAAATTTGCTACATCATTTAATGACTAATAACGAGTATATAAGGAGTGATCACCCAGGTCTCAACACCGGGTGGTCATTAATAGAACTATTTTTATTATTTTTATTTTATTTTATTTCTTGTTTGCATACTAACCCATTTTAATTTTTTATTTTATTTTCTGTCTTACTAACAAATCTATGGATTAAGTTGTCCGCAATAAAGAAATTTTATTTAATGCTTTTTCTTAAACCTATCGCTGTCTACTGTTGGACATAGGTTCCGTTATTTTGCGACAGATATCCATGGCCCCCGTATTCAGCATTATGTTTGTATTTGAACAAGACACTTGCAAGTAGTTTATTTCGAAATTTCCATCTGATAAAGAAATTCCATATTAATCTTGGATTTGTATAAATCTGGATGTTTTCTAAGTATACATTGTTGATTTTCCGTGTTTTAAAAACTGTATTTTTTTATTTCAGGTATGTCATTACCCTACCCGTAATAATACCTGTAAAACAGGCAAGTAAAAACGTAACATTAAAAAAGTCTTAAACACAAACATACATTGTTTAATAAATATATTTTATAATTTTCAACAAGAGATGCCTAGAACCGCAAATAATAAGGTCTGTAATTAATTCTACATTTATTATTAGATGTGAGGAAGTTCAATAACCCACATTGAATAAACTACATTGTAACCACACTCGAATAGAAACTAATGAATTCAACTTCTGTCATCGACCCTTCGGGATATACTAATTGAATCGCCCCCGACTCAATTAATTCCCGATTCGGGGAAAGTCTTTAAAACGTTTCCGATTTAACTTTGTGCTTGGGGCCGATTTTTATCAGCAAAAATCTTCTGGAAGTAATTAAACTGCGATTAGGGTTGACATGGCGCCAAGAGTCAAGTGTAGGGCCATTATATGCACGTGTATATGCATTTTAACCGATATAAAAAGGGAATTATATATTGACATGTATGTATATATATTATGTATGTATATTAGTCGGTATTTATATCGCGTTCAGTAACACTAATACAATGTCTATAATAAAAAAGGTATTGTTCTCCGAAATGTAAATACCCGTGCACCTACTGGTACCTAAATGCAGCCAAAGTATAGGCGGAAAAAAAACAATAAATGTATTTTCTTTCTTTTTTTCTAAATAATCCAAAAGAATTGGGTTATAAAATAATCTACTAAGATATTAAAAAAATCTTTACTTTTATCATTTTTTGAAACAAGTTAACCGTTTTTTATTTGATTTGTTGATTCGAATATTAATTTGATGTCATATACTGCCTGCGTATATTTTTGTATTTCATATTTCCATATTTGCTTACGTTCTTTTACTAAGATTTTTTCATTTATGTCCGCTTCAGCCTATCGAAGTCCACTGGACATAGGAGTTTGGAAGAGAAACTGCTGCTGCTGCCCCAAATTATCGCTTAGCTTATAACTTGATCTGTAGATTGAGTACTAGTAGGTTCTCGCTTATTTAGTGGCCCGCCACCACTGAGTATAAAGTGCCAGTCCTGGTAGCGGCTTACGGCAGCTTTGCAAACGTGACGTTTTGTTGTTATCGTTAGAATAACGCTCTTAACGCGAAAGTGTTGCCATAATTGGATTTAATACTAAATCTTGAAGAATGACGTTCATAGACTTGACACTTGAAGTGTCTTCAAACTGCTTGGTTTATATTGAAACATAAACAAATTGGGGCTCACGGTGGGTTGATAATCGGCTTTCATGGACTTAAGGATGACTTGTAAATTTACCTGTGGGAGATCGAATTATCATTAGAATATTCACGCACTTCACGCCACCAATTATCTTTATAGGTGGTAGACTACTGAGTCGTCTAAGTATGTACCACCGCACTGCCAGATATCGTCCCTTGAAATAGGAGTGTAATGCGCTTTTATGTTTCGGAATGAGGGCACTCTACCTAGTACAATTACCGGGTATAAGAGACAAACATCTGTTGTCTCGGGTTACGGGTGCGGTATGGCATTGCTGGAGAATAATAACTGTCTATTAGTTGTTAGTTTTCTTCCGATGCCACTCTGTCATGGTCGGGCGTATCACTTACCATCAGGTGAGCATCCTGACCGTCCTGTACACTCTGTAACATAAAAAACCTCCGTTTAGGTAAAATATTTCAACTTAACCAAGCAATTACAAGAAGTTGAGTATCAATGCTATTTTCCTTGTCCAATATTAAGCCGGAACAATAATAGGAAACTTTGAAAAGGGACTTTGGTTCACAGTAATTCAGAGAAAAACTTCTCGACAAGAAAAGTTTTTGTTTACTTTTGTTTACCCGTGATACTGATATTGTGAGAGAAGATAACGGACTTTAAAATTAACCATTACCTGTTGCCATTTTGAGAACTCGCCATTTTGTGATGTGTTTTGATGCACAAAGCCTAGTTCGTAGTTTGACATATAGCGGCGCCTATGAAGAGAAACAAGGCGAGGCATGTATCTGTAATCTATCTTTATCAATATAAATGCAATTCGTAACAATACATGTGATTGAGATGCACCGCTCCTATTTCCTGCCAATCCTTGGATGTCGCCAATTTGTCACAAAGTATATACTAGGTTGGTATATTGTAATTAATAGACTTTAGATGACGAATGGTATGGGCGACTTATTTATTGTAATGGTTGAGACGTCTACACCAAGGGTTCCGGGTTCGATCCCCGGGCATAACATACATTTGTGTGCGTGAACATGTCTGTATTGGTCTGGGTGTTTTATTTGTGTAATATGTGTATGTATGTATTTACAAAAAAATGTATAGGTGTAAGTATTTATCAGTTGTTTAGTACCCGTAATACAAGCTTCCCGCTTAACTTGGGGCTAGATGACGTTGTGTGAATGTCAGTGGATATTTATTAATAATATGCTGGGATCACTGAAATTTACTTGCCCTTACGACACTTTATTATTCAACCATGAATTTGGTATTCCGGTACAACTTCAATGTAAATGGTTTAAAATGATAATTGTATAGTAGAATGACTTGTAATCTACCAATTAAAATCTACCATAAAAAATGAACAAGTGGCGTAGCGGGGACAAAGTAAGACGTGGGCGAAATGCCTCAGTGAGGCCCACATTATTATGTACATAAGAAATATTCCGTTAGACAGAAATATTTTTGAAAATATAAATCATATTTTAGTCATAGTGGTTCATATTAATTATGACGTAGAGGGTAATTTTTGGTCTTCATTTTTTATAAATATTTTTTCCCTAGTGTCTACGTGAGAGGCACCTTTTTGGGCGCGGGGCCCCTGTAGACGTTAGACATATATTGTACATCACACGAGATCCTTCTAGACCACACTAAAAGAAAAAAATGAAATAATAACAATAGAAGCCAAAAGTTTGAATGAGAATGTATTCAGAAAATATGGTGATATGAGATCGTTGTGTGAGTGAATGGTTGTTTTTGTGTGTGTGTGTGCACACGTTCGTGGGTGCGTGTCAGTATTTATCTGTGTAAAACGCACACATTGTGTGTATTAAATTTTTCTATATTTTTATATTCTACGAGTATGTCTTTTTATGAGTAAACTTTCTTTATATGAATAAACTAGTTTTACATTAGACAGAATCGGGCTTCCATACAATCATCCTACATATTATGTGTTGCACAAGCATATAAGATTACAAAAGCGGTCGGAACAATGCGTGAAACCTAATCGAATTGCCACAATCTAGTTAAAGCAACCCACGTTACGTGCGCTCGCCCAATGGATTAAGTTTAGATAATTAGTCGGACCGTTATTTAGTTTTACGCAACTTAATACTTATATGGCGCATTGAAAGATGCTTTTGCGACTTCATTTTTATACATTTACATACATACATTAGCTCATTAAACGTTCCCACCGAGAGGCACGAGCCTTCCCGTATAGGGTGATTAGGCCTTAGTCCTACACGCGTGCCTAGTGCGGATTGGACGACTTCACGCTTTGAATCACTTTGCAGGCGTGCGCAGGTTTCCTCACGATGTTTCCCTTCACCGTAAGAGCGTCGGATAACGTGTTGTTTGCACTATTTAAAAGGTATGATAATGATAAGGCATTTCTGAGACCTCTGGTCTTATTCATGGGCGGCGGTGTCACTTACCATTAGGTGAACCGTATGCTCGTTTGCCCGCCACCTATTCAGTTGATTGCCCAGTGAAGCTGTATAGGCTATCTGCGGCCAACAGCAGTAGTCGGTTCGAAAAAGCCTGTTCACCAAAAAATCTTACAGAAGAAACTTCCGGTTAGTAAGATAGTACGATATGATAGTTTCATGTTTTGTGATATCTAATATCCTTCTCAAACTGGGAAATCTTAAAACTTTAATACTCACGCCAACTGAATTTGTCCATCACGAGAGCTATGAAATTAAAAAAAACTTCATGAAGCGTGTGCCAGCAAAAGGGTTGTTAAAGTCAATACAAACAACTTTTACTTCACAACTTGGCCAATATTCATGTCAAGGATGTGGATTCTGTGCTATTTTTAACTCGAAGGGTATTAGGTAGGACAGGACGTAACTCGACTTTATGATGTTGGTTTCTGGTAAGATTGTTACTATCAAAGCAGGAATGTACCAGCTCTGTAGTCCTCTGCTGGACTAGGCCTTAATAATCGTCATCCTGAAATGTCTATTGCTGAACACAGGCCCCTCATAATGATTTCACGCGGACCGATCCCTAGCAGTTGACATCCATCTGCCTCCCGCCACCTTAACCAGGTCATCAGTGCATCTGGTTTGAGGTCGACCTACCAAGATTGGTAGCTGTTATGATTATTTCATTTAGTTTTTTATGGCACTTGATTTATTGATACACTAGTTCATATTTTAGGGTTACTGGTACGCCACTTCTTGTGCTTCGCGACTTTGTTTGTATTTGATGCTTCGTAATAGTTTGTTGACTAGAATGATTTAGTATTAAAACACAATTTTTTAGATTCAATTTGATTTTAGCTTTGTGGTCAATCAATCTGGGTTGAGGTGGACCTCAATTCGTGACTTTATTGTGACCATCGATTCAGTGCCTGTTGTTCGGCAGGCCAGACTGGCAAAGATAGTAAAAATATAGTATTTCTTCTTCTTTTCTTCTTCTGACCGGAATTGTCAGTTTGCTCACCTATTGGTAAATGATATGCCTAACCATAACAGATATAGTGTTGAAGATAATTAATAATAGTAGGAAGTCATTATTTTACGTCACACTACCCTGCGTCACCCAAGACGACAGATATTAAGTCTATCATACCCGGTAATTTTACACACTTCTATTTCACGGGACGATGTCTGGTACTAGGGTGGTACCTACCTAGACAGTGCTGAGTCTATCAAGTGATAGTTTCTAGTGGTTTTGGTACCTGGAAAAAATAATCTGGAACTTGGGTCCTTATATATTTAGCAACTGGACTTAATAATCCGAGAGAATATTGTGATCGTTAGCGTTCCTTATTGAATCAAAATTTTACATAATTCATGGCCCTCCCCGGGTTCTCTCATAATTGTTTTCATTGTACTAAATCGGAATCTCTTAATTGTCCACCCTTGAGACGGTTATTATGAAATTATTCTGATGATAGCAATTAATTTAGCTCTTCGCTTATCGTTGTCAATTAACTAAGTCTTGATTTATACATTTTCTTTGTTGACAACCTCAATCATTATATACTTATCACAATGATGTTAAAAAGTATGGATTCTTGATATGTTCACAAAACAATCGAAAAAAGTGTTCCGAATGCAGTGACAGCACACTTATACATATTTCGAATTTCGAACACATTTACCTAAACAAAAGAGTACAAAATGTACTCTCTTCGGCGTTTCGTTTTTGAGGCACGGGTGGCGGATCTACCTTTATATGTACAGAATATCATTGACTTGTCACGAATATAAGTAATATGTCGAATTGATGGGAGATCGGTATTGTTGCCAGTCCGATTTGTTTAAATCGGGACACGAGGCCCAAAATTCGGGATTTGAGGTTGCAGATCGGGACAGTAAAAAATGTGATGTGACGTTGATGACGTGCCATTTTGAAGTTGACAGTGATGTAATGAGTAGAAGTTATGTAGCGTAAATATATATATTTTTAATGAAACATCTTTTTTATCATCTATAGGCAGACATTTGACCGCCATCTCACCTGATGGTAAGTAATACTGCGGCCTAGGATGGATCATGCCTGCCTAGAAACAGCCTATTCACTCTTGCCTTGAAGACGGCCAGGATGTTATGATGTAAAGAATGAATGCAAAGAGTTCCATTTCTTTGCGGTGCGCATTAGGAACGAGGCACCATAGCGCGCTGTGCGGATCTGATTTTCGATCTGACCTCTGAAAATCGGGACTTCCCGCGCAAATTGGGACACCTGGCAAGACTAGAGATCAGACAAGACCTTGTGTCATAGGATTTCAACCACCTTACGGCTTCTGATGTTATTTTATGTAACATCTGCTATATTAGAAAGTTCGTCAGTCCAAGTTATTAATATGTAACATACAGACAAGGAATTATCTAATAATAATATGGAAAGGAATTATCTCTTTTTGCAATTTGCTCATTAAGCCGTGTCCCAATGATGTAAAAAAGTATGATTCGTGATATGCTCACAAAACAATCGAGAAAAGTGTTCCGAATGCAGTGACTGCACACATACACATATTTCGAATGAGCGTACATTTACCTAAACAAAAGATTACAAACTGTACTCTCTTCGGCGGTTCGTTTTCGAGGCACGGATGGCGGATCTATCTTTATATATACCTACAGAATATCATTGGAAGTGTCCTTACAAAATTGAGCGTTCAGTTCAGCAGAACGTTGCGAGATTCGGGGGTCGCAGGTTCGAGTCCCACAGGAAAACCGCATAGTGCAAGGCACATTGTGCGCTTTCCTCAGCTTGGCTAGAAGACTGCAGGTTGTCTGAAAATAATGATGATTCCATTTGTAATTTTACAAAGCGTACAGAACAGTCAAGACGCTCACGTGATGGTAAGTGATACGCCTGACCATAGACCATGATAGTTGTTTTTGAGGTTCCTAATGTGATGTCGTACATAATAACATTTTTCCTCAGACATCGCAAACGCAGGCTGAAAATTAAATTTATCAAAATAATGACATAAAACTCCGTTATCTATAAGTCTCTTATGGATATCCCACAATAACGTTTTTACACCCGTGAGAAGACGAGGCGGGTTGCTGGTCTTTTGTTACAATCGGAGGCTACAATTTAAGAGCGCATAAGTTTAACAACAGCATCTTGATGACCCTGGGGGACAGATACACATCACCACTTTGGAGGTGTTTCATGCGACGAGTGATCCCGGAACCTCATCCGTCTCACTGATGTAGGCTTTTCATCTTAAAGGAAATCCAATTAGACGATATAGTACTAACCATAGGTAAATAAGTCAATTTTGTAACTAACACATATGGATGTTAATCTGAAATAAATGATTATTATTATTATTTCCGAAATCCTTAAGATTCACGGGCCAAATAGTGGCCCGGTCCTTTGGAAGGCATGTGTGGGGCCGAAGCCAACAGCACAGAGGCCTTTTTTCGAATGTTTAATCTTTGTAAGTGTTACACGTGGCGGATGCCATCACAGAATGCGCAATATGATACAACCCATGATGATCCCCGCCAGGTGTAAAGACTATTGTAAATATATGGAAACTACGATACTGGGCTATGGAATTGGGTTTTGGTGGACTAGATATCTGGGCTATAGGGGAGACTACGGACGCCTGTCATTAAACTAGTCTCACAGTAAAATAGATTATTATTAAGATAAAATGTATTTATTATATTAATCTATTTCTCTCTAGATTGGACAATTCTCGCACCACAGATCTGGATCACATAGTTCCCGGATACCAATCGGGGGTTTGGCCAAACGCCAGACTTTCACTTTATTCTTGCAACGTTGCATCAAACGCCAAACGAAACGTGGAATTCTAATCTGTGCAAACACTTTTGTCGCAATGTAGGGCACGTCGAAAAATACAAAGTAGCGTCAAATTGCAACGATGATTATTTTCGGATACAATTAGTTTCATTCATCATCAGCTCATTAAACGTCCCTACCGCGGGGCTCGAGCCTAGCCGTATAGGGTGATTAGGTCTTAGTCGTCCACGGGGCCCTGTGGGTTGGACGACTTCACGCACAACCTTTGAATCTCTTCGCAGGCGTACGCAGGTTTCCTCACGATGTTTCTTCACTGTAAGAGCGTCGGATAACGTACATATAATTTCGAAAATTCGAAAACACATTACGTGGCGGGATTTGGACCTCAGCCCTCCCGGTAGCAGGACAACAGTCCACACCATTGAGCCACCGACGCTCATTGTGCCCTATTAAAATACTTAAATAAATAGCCAAAACAAAGATAACAAATCCGGGAAGCTATCAGCTCGGTGAAATAGCAAACGATGGCGCAGCATAAATATAATATCTTGATCGGATGAACGCGGCCTGTGAGCCGTGAATATTGCAAGCGGCAAGCGGCTTACTTCTTTCCTTGGGATATTCAAGCCTGATATGATTTTGAGCATTTTGCTGAGCAAAGATTGTGTTTTACTGGAAAATCAGGCTCACTTTTAAAAACGAAAGTCTTTGTGTTTAGATTTATTTCATTTATTTTTGTGGTTGTAGACATGACACGTGTTCTTCGAAATACTAATAATATACGTAATAATATCTTTATTTTTGCACATCAAGTGATTCAGCGTGCATTCCTAAACAAACTGGGAAAATTGCACAGTGACATTTTTACTCGGGTTTGAACCCAGGACCTTTCTGGTTACGCAGCAATCTAAGCGCTGTACCTTCTAGACCACGGAGTCGGAGGAAGTTAACAAAAAAATAAGCAACAGAACTCATATTTAATATATGATTACGACTCGTTGTTTCGCCTTACAGTTAGTATAGGCCTAAAAATATGCCTGTTCTGAATTCCCAAGGCGATACGATACGTTTCTTTATTGAGGTCACCAGGGATAGGGATTTCATTTTGAAAATAATACATTATTCTATATGATTTGCTTTTACATGGAAACGTAGTACAAGGGCTACATAAATTCTTATTATTTTAAAATATATTATCAACGAAATAAATACACGAAAAACTTTCATAGGGAAAATATCTGAAATGAAGTTATTTGAAGAGAACTAAACCTATCAACACAGCTCGTTATATCAGCAAGAAGTGGCAGTAGGCTGGTCACGCATGTCGCAGAACCGATAGCCGTTGGTGCAGACGAATTTTGGAGTGGAGACCGCGTCTTGGCAAGCGTAGCGTGGGACGCCCTCCGGCCCCATAGACCGGCAATTTGCGAAAGGTGAAGTTTTGATAAGTAAAAAGCATGGGACCGGAATATCTACTATACTATTCGTGATATTTATGATGCTTTTTAGTAGACTCGATACTGAATCGTCTAGGTAAGTAGTGCCAGATATCGTCCTGTTAAAAAGGAGTATTAATCAATTTTGTGATTCAAGATGAGGGCACTGTTGCAAGTGAAATTATCGGGTATATGAGACCTGTTTTGTTTCAATACTGAACAGTCATGGGCAGACGTGTCACTTACCATTAGGTGAGCAAACAAACCGTATCGATAATTTTATAAGATAAGGTTATGTGCCACCCCATAACTTAGACCCAGCACATGCCAGTGATGTGCTCCTTCCTTGCTTGCCTTGCATCCCCATACCATTTCGTCGCCGTTTCAACTTTATAACAGAAAAAACATATCTCGCAAAATGAGGAGCCCTTAGTCCAGCAGTGAACTGAAAAAGGCTGAAGAGAGAAACACAGTGCAAGTCTATCTTACTGTTTATCATAAATTACACCAAATTTCCGCTTTCGCAGAGCATTTATGCAAATGGTATCGTGCTCACGCAATGATCTCTTGTCGAAAGTAATTTTAAACTTATTATCTCCTCGCACTTTAATGGATGTGGATTGCTAAGAATGCCCACAAAAAGTTTGGTATTTCAATCGACAATAAGTTTATAGAAGCGTCAGCAAAAAAGGTATTTTATTTACTTAAAAATTATTACGACTTCTGAGGTGTTATTTGTGTGCGAACATAAATATGTTTGTGTGTTTGTCTTGGTGTTTTCTAAAATATGTTAAGTACCTATATAATATGTACTTAACATATTTTAGCTTTTTTCTTTTTTCATACCTAAGTTTCAAGCAAGGAGCTTAAGGAGTATTGAGTATTTTGCTCAAAATTAATGGTTATTCACAACAAATGGTTATAATGGAAAACTACCAGTTAATATAAATTGTACGATTGTGCAATTCAATTTACTCGTCGATACAGGATTAATGATTATGCAATATTTATAAAATGGCCGTGAGCAGTTTATAATTACTTAGCAAATTACCCTAATTTTATTGATTGTAGGTAGCATTTCAATCATATAAATAATCACAATAATTAAAATATAAATGCTAATCTTGAAGTCTTTTCCGTCAATAGCTAGGCTAGTCCATCATGTGCCTTTATGGACTAGACTGAAACTAACAGAAAAAATCTAGCAGATAAACACGCGATGGCCAGGAACGAAAAATAATTAGTCTAAGAAAAGCCTGTTTTAATAGAGTAATTTATAAAAAACCTAAATGATTCGGATATTGCAGTCAAAAGTTATAAATGAAAACAGTATTTGTGGGACAAAGCATTTTTACGTGTCTAACGCGACTTTTCTGCTAGGATTTTTCTGCCGTGACAGCCTTAACCTGTATCGTTCCACTGCTTGGAATTGGCATTCCCAATCAGAAAAAGTCATGGGGGGAGATTGGGCCGTAATATGTATACGTGGGTTCAAGGCCGTTTGGACACGGCTTGTTAATACTTTCCCGCACAAAATAGCTATGGGGAGATTGGGCCATAAGTAAACTACCACATGGACCTAATGCGGAGTGGTGGGTATTAATGACTTCCATCCTAGGATTATAGCCGGAACCGGCGGCATAACGTGCTTGCGAGCGGCTTCATCATCATCTCATTGAACTAAGGTGACACTTGAAGGTGACACGTGAAGGTCCTACTTGCCGTGCCCTACAGGGTACATTTATGGACCCTGCACGGCAAGTAATACAATACCTATTATTATATAAACATCTGTGTTACTTATGGAGTGCAATGAAGATATGAATATGAACGTCCCCACCGAGGGCACGAGCCTACCCGTATAGGGTGTTAAGGCCTTAGTCGTCCACGCGGGCTCTGTGCGGGTTAGACGACTTCACGCACAACCTTTGAATCACTTCGCAGGCGTGCGCAGGTATCCTCGCGATTTTTCCTTCACCGTAAAACTTTACTAGAAATTCATTAAAAAATAGTTTTTTTTGCTGACGTTAAAATTAAAAGAACACAACTCGCGTCACGGCACGTTGACGTGATAATGGCAAGTTAGTGCCACTGACGACTGGTGAAATCAAATGTAAGGGAACATTGGCCTGAAGCCGGGGCAATACCAACTTACAGAAAACATGCGTGAAACGACTTGCGTTAGGCTTTTTCCGATAGAGGGTTACTTTTACACCTGCTGGACTAAGGGACTGCTTTACGATAGTTGATCTCCATGTAAGTGTTGATGTGAACCGTTAATACCTACAAAATAGGGTTCATACCAATAATACTAGTTAATAACTACAAAATACTGGTTCATACCGATAATTCTAGTTAGTTACTACAAAATACCGGTGCAAACCGATGATACTAGTAAAAACTCCAAAATACCGGTTGAAACTGGATACCATCAATAACTACATAGAAGTGTCACCAATAATATTTACTGAAAAACTGCTAAAACCGATAATAATAGTCAGTTACTACAAAATTCTGGTTAGTACCTCTCTCTCTTCAACCTATCGCAGTCCACTGCTGGACATAGGTCTCCCCCATTTTGCGCCAGATATCCCGGTCCTCCGCTTTTCTCATCCAGCTCCCACCAGCGACCTTCCGCAAGTCGTCGGTCCATCGGGCCGGTTAGTACCTATATAAATCAAATATATCTATTCAATTGAGGACCATAAAGATCATTTATGAATTTAAAACTTGTTTCTTCTTCTGCTGCACTGGTTCGGACTGTTGCTGTCTCATGAGAAGAATCCAGCTAAAAACTCAATAGTTCCTATTTTACAAAAAAAAATTGTTGCCATATCGTACATTTGTTTATATATATAATCGTCCATTACTATAAAATACCGTGTCATACTGATAATTTAAGTCCGAACTGACATACAGACATCGACTGCTGTGAAATGCTGCTAACACGGCACACGACGCGTCGATAGCCGGAAATGGAGCGAAATCGAATCTGGACGCGTTGACTATAGCAATATTGGATATAACCACAGACATCCGAATATACAATTAGACTGGACAAGCCGCCAAGTTTATAGGCAGTCCCAGTGTTGCAATATCTTTTCGGTTCTTACCTGTGAAAAGTTATTATATTCTTGGTAAATTTACTGATTCATTGCGATGATGGCATGTTCCAATTGCACAGATGGCATTTGGAAAAAAACGGTAATTTCTTCTAATATCGTGCGTCTTGACTCGTCTCACGTAGCGTAAACTGGCAGCCAGTGTATGCTCGTTGAGCTTACATTTGTCGCACTTTAAACGCGGCTTGCCCCATCTCCTGTATTGGAAATCTGTGGATATAACTATTATTCGCAAACCCGATTGAATTATATTGCTAATAATATTGAAAACTGATCATTAATACATATCAAACAGACCTATTTTTGAAGTTTATTGAATGAGAAAAAGTATAAATTCGTTAGAATTACCTTATATATACTTATAAAATAAAGGTTTGCGCGGTCTATTCGTAGTCGTAGAGGTTCTTTGATGTCAAATGAGAATGTGACGGTCAGCTCACCTGGTTGTAAATAATACTCCTGACCATGCCAGGAGCACTGTTGCAGGAAATTTCTACCAGTAGGTACCTATTCATTAATTTTTGTCAACAGTGCCCTGCGCCCGTCATCATCAGAGACGATAGATGTTAGGTCTCTTATACCCGGTAATTTTACAAGCTAGAGTGCCTCCATCCCGAAGCAACACTCCTATTTTACGGGATATCTGGCACTGCGGTGGTACCTACCTAGATGACTCAGTATTGAGCCTACCACCTTGTGAATGTAGGCACTAATATACATTTATATTATTATTAGTTGCGGTTAATGTTGGGAAGGATTTAAAATAGTGATGTTACACACAATACCCCATTTTATGGCATAAATATTCATAATAACCAAGTAGAATCGCCATTATTAATTTCATTACGTAAATTCTAATAAAAAGTACTGAGTTATCACGATGAATCAAAAAAAATCAAAATCAAAATCAAAATTCTTTATTCAAATTAGGCTTACAAAAAGCACTTATGAACGTCAAAAAATATACAAAAAATAATAAAAAACAATTAAAAATACTAAACTAAAAATATGAATTTTGATGCTTTGAAAAAAAGAGCTTCAGTGGATTGGCCTGTTGAGAAAGAAGCACCCAAGAAAACTCAACAGTGTAGCCTTTTTTAAAAACAATTACTTAATGTAACAATATATCATAAACACTGAAATAGCTGAGCAATTTAAGACCAAGGATTTTTATCACATAAATATTCGTCAATAGT
Organism: Leucinodes orbonalis; assembly: GCA_019425675.1. Taxonomy (NCBI): domain Eukaryota; kingdom Metazoa; phylum Arthropoda; class Insecta; order Lepidoptera; family Crambidae; genus Leucinodes; species Leucinodes orbonalis. The sequence goes on from PQWD01005412.1 coordinate 16,442, forward strand.
GTAGTACCCTTTTTTAGAAAGGTGGTTTTTTATTCTAGCTTTAAACATGTGTAAAGGTAACTCGACAATATTTTGCGGTACCTTATTGAAAAACTTTATACATCTTCCTATAAAAGATTTACCTACTTTATGTAGTCTCAAGTCCGGAACAGCAAGTTTGTTTCTATTCCTAGTATTAAAATTGTGTGAGTCACAATTTTTTTAAAGGTATGATAGTATTTACGTACGTAAATTAAATTTTCATAAATATATTGTGATGCTACAGTCATTATATTTATTTCTTTAAAAAGTTCCTTAAGAATAGTTTTGTCATTAAATTGTACATATATACGATAAGGTTTGTTATGTAGTTTCATTTTTTTTATGTTATTCGTGAACAGGACGGTCTGGACGCTCACCTGATGGTAAGTGATACGCCAGACCATGACAGAGCGGCATTAAAGGAGACCAACAACTGAAAGACAGTTATTATCCTCCATCAATGCCGCACTGTGCCCGTAACCCGAGACAACAGATGTTAGGTCTCTTATACCCGGTAATTTCACTAGCTACAGTGCCCTCATCCCCAAACACAAAAGTGCATAACGCTCCTGTTTCACGGGATGATATCTGGCACTGCGGTGGTACCTACCTAGACGACTCAGTATCAAGTCTACCACCTTGTAAATTTATTGTTTTCGTAATTAAATAACAATTTACTGACTAGTTCATTAGTTAATAATGGCGGTGTTGACTTGGTTCAAAAAACATCTTGATCATCAGCTCATCTAGCTCGGGGTATTGAAATGACATTTAATTATGAGAATTAAATGTCATTTCAATACCCCGAGCTATCGTTATGATTGTACGACTACCCATATACATAGAATCATCTTTTCAATTTAAAATTAAAAATTTTAAAAACCCCCGACACAAGAACTTAAGTAATTTCCCTTTAAAAATTAAAAAATAATAAAAGAAACTTAATGTTAAAGTACCTAAGAATCTATTAATAATTCTAAAAAAAAAAATGTTTTTTAACCCCCGACGCAAAAAGAGGGGTCTTATAAGTTTGACGTGTTTGCGTGTGAGTCTGTATGTCTGTCTGTGGCACCATAACTCCCGAAGTAATTTCCCTTTAAAAAGTAAAAAATAAAAGAAACTTAATATTAAAGTACCTAAGAATCTATTAATAATTCTAAAAAAAACCTCGCGTTGACTCACACACAAACACGTCAAACTTATAAGACCCCTCTTTTTGCGTCGGGGGTTAAAAAACATATTTAAGTTTGTCTGTTGTATTATGTTATAAAATGTGGCCAAGCGCGATCGGACTCGCACGTGGAGGGTTCCGCAGCAGCAAGTAACATAAAATTAATTTTATATACTTAGGCACCCACTAAAGCTTAAATATGAAAAATAGTGGTTCACAGCTTTTGACGTATAAAAAAACTACTCACCAGAAATCATTCAAATTAAATTTCGTTGTTAGACTTCATGGCAATGTACATCATAATTTTTAAAAATTTTCGAGTTCCAGTTCAATATATATTAATTTCTTTTCATGTTTTTTATTAAAACCTAATAGCGGATCACAGAATACATATACGTACAAAGTTTGAATAGTGTAGTGCTTATAGTTTCGGAGAAAAAAGGGGTTGTATTATTCGGACGGACGGATGGACAGACAGACTTGACGAATCTATAAGGGTTCCGTTTTTTGCCATTTGGCTACGGAACCCTTAAAACGTGCTTTCATATGTCATGCCATTAAAAAATTGACATAAAAAAGTAGTTCAGACAAAAATGCATCATCCTGTTTACAGAAACGAGTTGTGGGAATCTCTTAGCATAAAATTCAATTTTAAAAACTCCAATCTCCTCTTCCTCAGAAGACCCGTTAAACAATTGGTTACGGTGATTAGCTTAGGATGGTAGTCGATAACCACTCACATCCCTCGTCGTGTTCAGGCCCAATCTGCCCATGTTTTGTGGGAAGGCCTGTGCCCGGTAATCTGACGGTATAGGCTGGTAGTTGATTTTTATTTTGGAAATGCAATCAGGAATCAAACTGTTTATACACTTACAAAGTTTCTTAATTTTGAAAATATCCGATATATCCGTTCACTCGGCACATCACTAGCACAGGACTATAATGGGACGTCGCATTCCTTTGGCTACAAATAGACGGCTCAGTCCACCCCTCGAGTGCTTAGACTTGACGGATATTTATACACCTCTTGGGTTACCGTTTTATGCATTTATAATACTGGCATGAGCTGTTTACTACTCCCAGATGATGGTGTTCCGTAAAATAACAAGTTGATTTACATATATTGGTGCTTACGGAAGTAAAATGGAATGGGACACCCCCAGGCCAGATTAGAAATGATAAGGATACTTCCCATATGGTAAACTTCTCATTTCGTCAACCTCAAATTGTACCTATCAAAAAGTTGCATTTGGTAAACACTCTATATTTGATACATTTAGTCCTATTTCGAAAACATTTCAGTAATTGCATGTGTTATATCCTATTTAGTAAACTTTCTGTTGAGACAAGTAAGTAAAATATAACTCGAAAGTAATAGTAATGTTGTCATATAATTTAATCAAAGATCAATAATCAGATTATAATTATTAATTATAAATATTGATATTTAAAAACTGAGATAAAAGTGGCGCATACAAAATTACTTAACCTTAAGTTTTTTTTACAATTTTAAAGTAAGATAAAGTTCTTAACCGCAACCTTTGTGCATAATATAATAACATTATATGTATAATTTGTGAGTGTGTATATAAATATGTGAATATCAATAGATTTATGTATTTTCATATTGAAACACCAGTAACAACATACATTATGAGAAATTATGAACCATAAGATGAGCGGAGGACCTGGATATCTGACGCCGAGTGGGGCAAACTCCAGTAGTGCAGTAGTGGACTGCAATAGATTGAAGAGAGAGAGATGAACCAGTAGTATAATTTGTTACATACATAAACCATATTAAATCCATGGACAGCGATGGGTTGAAGAGAGAGATGAAACAGTAGTATCATTTCTTACACTTCTATTATCCATATTAAAACCAACAATAATTCACGCGACCACAAGGTCACGTCAATTATATTAATTACCCTAATTACGTTTCGCCAATATACACGTAACGTGTAAGCATTTTCGTAACTATCTGTTCATACGTTTTTGTGGGAATTAGCTCAAGGTATGTCGAGCGGACAATTGTGTTTTGTTTCGGTTATGTCTTAAATACATTATTAGATGAAACAGGCAAGCATATCGATTAATACATTCTTAGTTATTCTTAGATGAAATAGGCAAGCAAGTTGAAGTGGCAGAGGCAGGGCACAAAGTAAATAGAATCGATGGGGCGAAAAGGTTGTAAAGTTACCTCGAAATTGGAAATCGGTTATTTGAAGGTAACAAATAATTACTAAGGAGTTTTGTTTTCTCCGCAAAATTTTTCATTGTGTAATTTGAATGTACCGTATCTAACTGTATGAAATAGTAAATTGATAATGTTATTTCAAGTTAATTGTAGGGTATTTTATACGTGTACATTTGTTTGAGGATACACTTCTTTGAACCTAATCCTAAACCTTAGTTGAAGTGGATAGGAAACAATGAATAAAGCATTTCTTATTTACAATGCTTCTCTAAAGTGAACATATTCCAAAATAAACTCCCCAATATGTTCTGTATTGTTAACTTGGTTAACAGTAGCAAAACTACATCAAAACTTCCTCGAAAGTTTATTTCTGAATTTACTACAAACTATAATTGGTGAATACATTTTGTATTCAGAGTAGTGACGCAGTTTCTGTGGAACTACAATATTTGGGACATTAAGGCACTATAATTTATGTTTTATTTCTTGATTTTAAATGATAAATAAATGAATCATAATCATTTTTATTATTATTTATAGCTCGGGCGTCCCGTTTAAATCGGGATTCAGAAATGGTCGCTACCTTCAGATTATTCGAGCTAACTTTAATAATCATTCTAATATGCTTTTGTAACCTAAAAAAAACATATTTTAATGCACAAAATAAATTTTAAACAGGATTTCCAAAAGCAGAGAAAAGATTATTTAATATAATAGGAAACCTGTACCCTGTACCCTATTCTTAAACCAACTAGATATTTCTCTCAGTATGAGTTCATAGAACCTAGAACACCCAGGGTTCCAGGTTCGATCCCCGGGCAGTACAAAGATTTGTGGACATGAATAAAATGAAATGAATGAAATGAAAATGAAAAGTTTTATTCAGTTTAGGTCCTTAAAGAACACTTATGAATGTCAATTGAAGCTACCACTGGTTCGGGAGGTAGTTTTCCACTGAGAAGAAACCAGCAAGAAACTCAGTAGTTACTCTTTTCAAAAAAATTGTGTTGAATACAGATTCATTTGTAATCAAAATAATTATATAAAGCAATTATATTTTCAATTTTTATCGTATTATGTATTGGTAAAAATATAATAATCTACAAAAGTACTATTAAGCAGTTAATATTATATAAATTTAAATAGATGACAACAAAAAAAAACAAAAGTAGTGCAGGCGTGGAAATCAACATGTCCATGAGTTTTTATCATTTATATAATCTTCAACACTATAGTAAGCTTTTTTTATTAAAATAGACTTTACATGAGACTTAAACTTATGCAGGGGTAAATCAATTACATTTTGTGGTAGCTTATTAAATATTTTAATGCTTAATCCCACAAATGAGTTCCCAACCTTATGCAATCTAAGATTTGGAACGGCAAGTTTGTGTTTGTTCCTAGTGTTCAAACTATGATTATCTGACTTTTTGAAAATACATGTAAATTTTTGTGTACATAGATGACGCAGTCTAGAATGTACTGAGACGGTAATGTTAAAATATTTATTTGTTTAAATAATTCCCTTAGTGAGTCACGTGATTTAAGGCCGTATATGGCACGGATGGATCTTTTCTGCAATACAAAAATTGTTTGTAGATCAGCAGCAGACCCCCACAAAAGTAGACCATAAGACATCACGCTGTGAAAATAGCTAAAATACACAAGTCTTGCAGTCTCAATATCAGTGAGACTTCTTATCTTCCTTACAGCATATGCAGCGGAACTAAGCCTTCCTGCCAAAGCCGCAATATGGGGACCCCACTGCAATTTTGCGTCTAATTTTATACCCAGGAAAACGGTTGAATTTATTACTTCCATGGGTCCTTCATCCAAAGTGATGAAAGTATCTACCTGCCTTACATTAGGCATTGTGAACTTAATACATTTGGTTTTCTTAGAGTTAAGAAGTAAATTATTGGTCGTAAACCAATGTAATACCTGAGAAAGTGTAGTATTTACATCGTCAAAAGTTTCTTTTTGTCTATCCACGTTAAATATAAGAGATGTATCATCAGCAAATAATACAGTTTCACATAGGTTTTGAGTATAATAAGGTAGATCATTTATATAAATTAAAAATAATAAAGGTCCCAATATTGAGCCCTGGGGAACGCCCATCAATAAAAGGGCTCCGCTGGAACTTGTTTCTCCGACATGTACGTTTTGGACTCTATTCGTTAAATATGATTGTATTAAATTAAGAGCGTCCTTATCGACACCGTAATGCTTATGCGTAATGTATATGTCTGTTTGTAATGGTTTGGGTATGTATCATACATAATGTATGTATTTACGAAAAACGCGGTATGCTCCATACAAACTTCTCCCTCCCCCCATTTTAGTGAAGTGGTGGTTAGAATGAGAAATGCATTAAAAGTAGCCTTTGTTACTCTCCGTCCCTTCAACTATCACGTTTATTCATTTTTCTGTTTTGCCGTCAAAGACGGACAAACAGACACACTTTCACATTGATAATATTAGTATGAATTTATAAAAGAGTGACTGTCGAGTTTATTGCCGGCTCTTCTTCAAGATTTATTCCGTACCGCTGCGGTAAAGTCATAAAAAATACATAAATTATAATAATTGACGATTCAAAAGTAACTGTAAAAGATTGACTTAAATGAAGATATTTTGAATTTCAGTTTGATAGCTCGGGCGTCCCGTTTAAACCGGGACAGTGTAACTGTCACAACCCTCAAACATCTCGAACTAACAATACTCTTTCGAAACAGCTACGTTTGATAGGAAATTGCCTTCGCTCCTTCCAAAGATACAATCTCGAATGATGTATTTTTAACGCTGGTAGTACGGGAGTGATTGCAATTTTGAAAAGCCCGTTTGGGACTTTTGGAAATAGTTCTTAAAATGAAACGTAGAATTTTCATTAGTATAAAGGTGTCTATGCCCTATATTAAATGATTGGCTAAATGTAAAAAACCTAATGCGTTTTTTCGAACTGACTACTGCTGTTGGCCGCAGATGGCCTTTACAGCTTCACCGGGCAATTGGCGAGCGCAGATGGCTCTCAGCCTTAACCTAATGCGTGTTCATCAACTCTACGAGACAGCGTATTTTCTGTGTGTTTGTATATGTTGGTGGTGAGATATTAACCTCTAAATTTAACTATCCGGGTTACGTATGGAGTCCAGACACTACCCGGGAGTTGCACTGCCACTGACTGACCAATAAAGTGGGAGTGATTGTGGTGCCTTTCAGACTATGGAACACCTACTTGCCCGAACTATCCGTCTTCGAGGTTTCCGGGAACTTTGACAAATGAAAGTTATTAAAACAATGACCGCGAGTTTCTTGTCGGCTCTTCTAAGATCCTACTTTTACCGAAGCGGTGGTAGAGTCATAAAATATAATAATAACGACTGACGATTCACAAATATATTTCGACGTCACTTTCCTACCATGAGGTGAACTGACTACTAAAATAGGCTACCCTATAATTTATAAGAGAGGAGAGGGCTATGTTAGGTGTCTCCCTACGCGATAAAATCCGAAACGATGATATCCGTAGGAGAACTAGGGTGACCGACATAGCCCAGAGGATTAGCAAGTTGAAGTTGCAGTGGGCAGGGCACATAGTGCGTAGAACCGATGGCCGATGGGGCGGAAAGGTTCTCGAGTGGCGTCCACGTAACGGAAAGCGAAGCGTAGGCCGACCCCAACCAGATGGACGGATGATCTGGTTAAGGGGGGGTAGCAGATGGATGTCAACTGCAAGGGATCGGTCCGCGTGGAAATCATTAGGGGAGGCCTTCGTTCAGCAGTGGACATAATTTGGCTGTAATGATGATGATGATGATGATGATAATTTATAATATAGGGTTTGTTATATTATACACCTTTTGTTTGGGATCTAAGGAATCCTAGCATTCAACTTTAAGATTCAAGCACACTGAATAGTAATAGCTATTTATAACCAAGCATACAATCCACTCGAATGTAAGTGACTCCTGTCTCTGATAATCGAGTGATCTCAAAATAGGAAGTGCAGTGTATATGTCAGCTTGTGACGTTTACATATGATGTTAGGATCCAGTACAGACATCAGAATATACATTAGACTGGACAAGCCGCCAAGTTTATAGGTAGTCCCAGTGTCGCAATTTCTTTTCGGTTCTTACCTGTGAAAAGTTATTACATTTCTTGGTAAATTTACTGATTCGTTGCGATGATGGCATGTTACAATTGCACAGGATAGCATTTTGGAAAAAAACGGTAATTTCTTCTAATATTTGTGCATCTTGACTCGTCTCACAGAGCGTAAACTGGTAGCCAGTGTATGCTCGTTGAGCTTACAGTTGTCGCACTTTAAACGCGGCTTGCCCCATCTCCTGTATTGGGAAATCTGTGGGATCCAGTAATATCGTCATACCAAAACAATATACCTACTTAAACATTATCGCTATTTCGGGATGATAAGGAAGATTTGAAAACGGATATTTGACGACCCATTTGGTGTTGCGGTTGAGAGGTCGGCTGCAACACCAAGGGTTCCGGGTTCGATTCCCGGGCAGTACAAACATTTGTGTGCATGAACATGTCTGTTTGTAATGGTCTGGGTGTTTTCTATGTATAATATGTATGTATTAACAAAAAAAATGTATATAAGTATATTTATCCGTTGTTTAGTACCCATAATACAGGCTTCACGCTTAACTAGGGGCTAGATGGCGCTGTGTGAATGTCAGTGGATTTTTATTTATTTATATCAATATCTGCAAGTGATTAAGGGCATACTAAAAATATCAGTAGAATTCAAAGTAAATTTGAAAATGATATCGACTTTTTTGCCAGCTTTTCTCGGTAGATACCTATTGCTCTCCGAACCAGTAGTAGGTTCATCATAAAAAGTATAGACAATACTTGAATAATATTTGAAGAATTATATTTATATTTTGAATTAAATTTACTTCGTATTTGCATGCCCGGTTGGGTGAATGTTTCTTGGAAATGTACCTGTCATCTGTATTTAACCACATTCTCGCTAAATAAACTTTCTATTTCTATTTCGGATACATGCTTATACGAGTATGGATAAAGTCTATTAACTTGGTCTAATATTTCCCGCGTTTAATATTTTTTAAAGTTTTTATCAACCAGCAATGATGTAAAAAAGTATGGATTCGTGATATGCTTACAAAACAATCGAAAAAAGTGTTCCGAATGCAGTGACAGCATACATACACATATTTCAAATGAGCGTACATTTACCTAAATAAAAGAGTACAAACTGTACTCTCTTCGGCGGTTCGTTTTTGAGGCACAAATGGCGTATCTACCTTTATATATACAGAATATCATTGTCAACCAGCCAATAAAGTCCCACTGCAGATCACTTCAAGTTCAGTATGGCTATGGGCAGATTGGGCCGTAACCCAAGACGAAGACTCAATCAAAATTGTTTATTATATTTATAATATATAAAATCTATTTAAATTTGTCAGTATTGATAACCCGTTGCATTGATTCTATCACAACACAATTATACGGAAACGTAACCGAAACCTTGAACTTCCCACAACCGGCTTCAATTAAGTGCAATAACACGACGTGATAATGCAAAATAAACTTTAACCAGTAACTATTAAGATTCATTTTTTAACAGTGGCTAAGTTGTAATCGCATAGTTCATTGCCTCTGAGAAAAAACCTGGTATAAAAACCTTGGGTAACACGCGATCTGAAGTGTTAGGCTTTATGTCGGTATAACGAAGTGGGATGTTGATTTAGAAGGTTTTAGGTTACTAAGTCTGTCTAGGTTTAAAGTTTTATACTACGACGGGATCAATGACCTTTAGTTTAAAGCATTATTACATATAGCATTTGACGACCCATTTGGTGTTGCGGTTGAGAGGTCGGCCGCAACACTAAGGGTTCCGGGTTCGATCCCCGGGCAGTACAAACATTTGTGTGCATGAACATGTCTGTTTGTCTGGGTCATGTCATGGTCTGGGTGTTTTCTATGTATAATATGTATGTATTTACAAAAATAAAATGTATACATGTATGTTTATCCGTTGTTTAGTACCCATAATACAGGCTTTACGCTTAACTTGGGGCTAGATGGCACTGTGTGATTGTCAGTAGATATTTATTTATGTATTATTTTATTTATTTATTTATTTATATAGCATTGTACAAGTTTTACGTAAAAATTTTTTGAAGATCCCATAGGAGAGGGGGTCCCCTAAGTAATTATTTATTACATGGGGGAGAGGAGATGTAGAATTTGGTAACGTTTATGAACAAAAGTAAAGATGGCATATATTACAATCCTGGCATTCCCTGTAAAATATAAACGAAAAGGGTCGTTGAAATAAAAAGTTACATAATAAGTTGGTTAAGTAACCCCCTTTTGCCCTTGTAGTGCAATGTAACGATTATAACAACATCACATCACATCATCAGCTCATTAAACGTCCCCACCGAGGGGCACGAGCCTACCCGTATAGGGTGATTAGGCCTTAGTCGTCCACGCGGGCCCAGTGCGGGTTGGACGACTTCACACACAACCTTCGAATCTCTTCGCAGGCGTGCATGAAGGTTTCCTCACGATGTTTTCCTTCACCGTAAGAGCGTCGGATAACGTACATATATTTTTCGAAAATTCGAAAATACATTGGTACGTGTCGGGATTTGAACCTCAGCCCTCCCGGTAGGAAGGCGACAGTCCACACCACTGAGCCACCGACGCTTGTTTTTTTTTTTCATTATTATAACAACATTAATTGTTAAATATAATGAAAAAAAAAACAATTTCAAATTTATGCAAGGTAGCAAACTCAACGCAGTCAGAACAACCACAGAAAGTCCTGACGCTGGTCTTCCGTAGTTTATGGCCGTGGTATATAATGATGAAGCAATTCGTACTAAAGTCATGGAGGGCAATGCCACCAAAACATAAATTTTGATTACTTGCAATGTTTCATGATGTTAGCGGTCGATGACTTTTAATGACTATGATCTATCATTCTTGAAATTAATACCGCATGTTGTGTATTTTTTTGCTAGATTTAAAATATATAATTCATATTTCACATTAGTATATGTTACTAAACTTTAGGTTCAGTTAACTTAAAAATCTCATATCAAACAGCTTAAACGTTCCATCGAAGGGCACGAGCTTATCCGTAAAGGGTATATAACATTAGTCGTCCACGTGGCCCAGTGATTGGCTGACTACACGCACAACCACAGATATAAGAATTCCTATATCTGTGTGTACAACCTTTCAATTTATTCGTAAGCGTGCACAGGTTTCCTCACGGTGATTTCCTTTACCGTAAGAGCGTCGGATGAACGTACATATAAATTTGAAAACACATTGGTAATTGGCGGGAGTTTAACCTACACCCTTCAGATCGCAAGACAGCAGTCCACACCAATGATCCGCCGACTGAAGTTTTCAATAAATCGATTAAGTTAATATATAAAGTCCGTCACAGTACCCTGCTGGTTTTAGGGTTTTTCAAAACCGTGAAATGTTCTGCCATCCGTAAAATCCACGTTTAGGAGTCGGATTGCAAAATTTTTATAATGGCAACTGTGAATTCTAAATATATTTATTTAATTTAAATAATGTCTTTCTCTCTCGTCAACCATTGATCGCAGACCACCGCCGGATCAGCAGGACCGGGATATATGGCGCAAAATTGGCGAGACCTATGTCCAGCAGTGGACTGCGATAGGTTCAAAAGATAGAGAGAGAGAGAGTTACTTCTCATTATACCTAATAATAATGGAAGTTATTTTATTGAACTCCTATTAAAAGGCTATATTTCAACATTAATAAACGTTGGAGTTGAGTGCATTTGTTATAAGTTCTTATCTTCTTTTGAAACAGGTTGATTGTACTATGCGAAGTCGTTTATCATTCCTTTGGCGTAACAATAAAGTTGTGGCGCTATTAGTTTCAAAGCTCTCAGGCCCGTATACTAGAACGAGACTTAACGTTGATCTTAATTTAAATTGAGTTAGAAAGGATGGCACTATAAACGATTAATAACGGTATCTCTGTCTAACTCTATTTAAGTAAATATCAATGATCAATCTTTTTATAGAATGCGGGTCTTAGTACACAACATTCTTGTATCGTAAAAACATCATCTAACCACTATGGCATTTTTAACTTTTTTATTAGTAATTAGATGAACAATAATTAATAATAATGGAAATTCAGTATAATTATATCAATGGTAAGCTCACGTGTGCACAATGTGCTCGTGAGTTTACTGCAAAGATCGGCTACATTAGACATCTACCTACCTAATACCTATTGTTTATATTGACAGTCAATAAGACAGCCTTTCATTTGTTTATTTATTTATCCTTTATCTTTATCTATGATAGTCACTTGGGCTCTGTCAGAATAACAGCGTTACCGTGTCCACTTTTGAATTATTTTAATGCCAACTCAACACACGGCAACAAAAGCTGAAACAGGGCCTTTTTGACCACATAAATATATTGTATTTTCTTTTTTATTAAGTACACAATGATTTGCTTTTTTTCGTTCTTTTTACATTGTTTTTTTTTTGTTTTGCTTTCTTTGTTTTTGTTTCCTCTATCGTTAAATAGTTTTGTACTGTTATAGTCTTGTAATGTTAATTTTGTGGTCAAATAAATGTATTTTCTTTCTTTCTTTCTTTATCTTCAAGCATGTGCGCCGTACTGTTACGAGAAACATATTTCACTATTGTTATAAATACCCAGTTATTTCACTATGAATGCTACCGTCCTAGGAAAATAATTAATCTTCTGGTCGGAATTAAAAAGAATATAAAGACATAATAAAACTAGCGACCCGCCCCGGCTTCTCACGGTTGCAATGCTGATACTAAATATACTGCTGAAAAACTTGTATAACATTATTTTGATAAATCGGGTAGGTATCAGCCTGCGTTTGCAACGTAAGCGGAAAAAAACAATTGTTTACGACATAAAATTAGAAACCACGAAAATAACAGTATTAACTCCACTATTTATTGCACGTTATTATATACATAAGTTCAAAGTCACTCAACGCGCAATGGAGCGAGCTATGCTCGGGGTCTCTCTTAGGGATAAGATCAGAAATGATTTAATCCGTAAGAGAACTAAAGTTACCGACATAGCCCGCCGGATCAGCAATTTGAAGTGGCAGTGGGCTGGTCACGTATGTCGCAGAACCGATAGCCGTTGGAGCAGACGAGTTCTGGAGTGGAGACCGCGTCTCGGCAAGCGTAGCGTAGGACGCCCTCCGGCCCGATGGACCGACGACTTGCGAAAGGTCGCTGGTGGAGGCTGGATGAGGAAAGCGGAGGACCGGGATATCTGGCGCGAAATGGGGGAGACCTATGTCCAGCAGTGGACTGCGATAGGTTGAATAGGATAGGATATACATAAACATTCCTCTTCAATCACTCTATTACAAAACCCGCATCAAATTCCGTTGCGTAGTTTTTAAGATTTAAGCGAACACAGGGACATGGGGATAGAAAACGTTAAGACTGAGAACCATCTGCGCTCGCCAATTGCCCGGTAAAGCTGTAAAGGCCATCTGCGGCCAACAGCAGTAGTCAGGTCGAAAAAAAAAGTGGACAGAAAAAGCGACTTTGTTTTATACTATGTAGTGATGTAAAAGACATGGTCAATGTAACTTCTTATGTCCGAATATCGATGTCAATTATATATTGTTGTTCTGTTGGTTCCAGGTCGTGAAGGGTCGCCGGTAACCATGGCAACCGGCCCTGAAACAAACCCCTAAAACCAGCGGTAAGTACCTGAATAGTTCAAATCATCATAGATGCAGAGTTGTTAAGTTTGTTTATCTTTGTTTTGTTTAATGTTTGTTTATCAAAGGATATGGTTCTGTACAAAACACATTTTTTTTGAAAAGAGTAACTACTGAGTTTGCTGCTGGATTCTTCACAGTGGAAAACTACCGTCCGAATCAGTGGTAGCTTCATTTGACAATCATAAGTGTTCAGTAAGGACCTAAACTGAAAACACACTTTTCACTTCATTTCATTATTATAAGCTTATTGTAGCCTTCTCCACGGTATGCATGCTAAAGATTTTAATATTTTAAAATGAGCATAATGTAGGCTACTTATAGATAAATGATAAACTTGTGTAGAAATAAATTATCATAAAATTACCCCTAGGTAAATGATAACCTCAGTAACCAATGTTAGAAAATGTTACTATCGCGATCCTTGCAGGTTGTCTTCGTCTACTTCTCCGAATCGGTGGTAGATTCATAAAAAAAGACTATTCAAAGTATTCGTAAAAGATAAAAAAATAATAATAATTGAGATTACAAAAGTATCTTTAAAAGATTTATTTAAATAAAGAAATTTAGATAAAAATAATAATTGACATTACAGTTTCTTTGAAGGATTTATTCAAATAGCGTTATTCGGATTTTGAGTTTGAAGTGTTTTTTTAAACAGGTATAGGCATTTTTAGATTAAAGGCTTTATAGTTAATGGTCCGTGTGTACGCGACTTTAAAACTAGCCCGAAAACATTTGCATAATGTTCTCTGCAGCGGAAGTAGCGAGCCTTTGCGTGCTCGTGGCACTTAGATTCTAGATTTTGTCCTGTTTGGCCTCACCAGGTTTAAAATTGCAAATTTTCACAATTATTTTCTTTTATATTCATTAAATAAATAAATATCCACTAACATACAGTGCCATCTAGCCCCAAACTTAGCATTAACATATAATATAGGTTCAACATATTATGATTCGGATTAACATTAAACATACTCAAATATATTTTTTTGTTTATCATACAAATAATACATAGAAACACCCAGACCAATACAAACAGACATGTTCAAGCACACAAATGTTTGTACTGCCCGGGAATCGAACCCGGAACCCTTGGTGCGGTAGCAGACGTGTCAACCATTTGACCGGTGTGAGATTGTCAAAAATGAAAAACGTGACGAGGTCCGAATTGAGGACATCTGTAAAAGCTTGAGTAAGCGTGTTTTTTGCCGGTACTCTGTATAGGCTGGTCGAAAGAGTTTACCTGATGGCAATTTCAAAGGTTCCTCCTTCGAAATTGCGAGTTAAGCACTAACCCAACTTTAAAAAAAGCATATATATATATATATATACTGTTGAATTGAGTAACCTCCTTTTTTGAATTGAGAATGAAAAATATGGAAGCGGAAAAGGGTTTTCGAGTATTTTTTGGTGGTTCCGGTAATCTTGCTCACACGGCGAAACACAACGTTTCCTAACCACTTTGGTGCCGAAGCATGACTTTCCCACACTTTTAGAGCTGCATTCTATGATATTCCGGCCCAATGACCGGATGAGAGCGTCGGTGGATTAATGGTGTGGGCTGTTGCCTTCCGATCTGGAGGATGTATTTCGAAATTATATGTACGTTTATCGGACGCTCTTACGGTGAAGGAAACCACATCGTGAGAAAACCTGCGCACGCCTGCGTAGAGATTCAAAGGTTGGGCGTGAAGTCGGCTAATCCGCACTGGGCCTGCGTGAACAACTTTGGCCTATACGGGTAGGCTTGTGCCCCTCGGTGGGGACGTATAATGAGCTGAGGATGATGAATCTAAGATATTTATTGTGTAAATTGTATTCATATAAAATTGTAACTTAACTAAAATGTCCAAATCAACTTGATCGAAAATAAAATTCTTTATGTGGCACGTTCTATAAGTCTTATGACAAACACCGCCATATAACGTTTTATAACAAACAAAACATTGATAATTGTAACACGATGACCCAAATTCCGAGAACAAAACGTCCTAGCAATGCCGAACTACCATCTGTTTAAATATTACATAGAACAACGAGTTATGTCTCTTCATGCGTATTTTATTTGATTTATTAATGTTATCGATTAGTAATGTGACTTGCTCGTAATTGTTTGAGCTGATTTACTTTTGAAAGAAAGAAAGAAAAAATCTTTATTCAAATAAATCTGTTACAGATCTCAACAGGCCAAACCACTGAAGCGCTTTTTTTCAAAGCATAAAACTCATATTTTTAGTTTAGTATTTTAACCGTTTTTATTATATTTTTGTTTATTTTTTGACGTTCATAAGTGCTTTTTGTAAGCCTAATTTGAAATAAATGTTTTTGACTTTGACTTTGAGATACTTTTGAATCGTCAATTGTTATTATTATATTTTTTGTGACCACCGGTTCGGAATAAGTAGGATCTTCGAGAAGAGCCGGCAAGAAACTCAAGTTATTCTTTTAATCTTTTTATATCAGTGGTTACAGAGTTTTGTCATTTACCTACACATAACTTTACAATATTTTTTTAGATCCGATACTGTGAATTGTGTATATAACAAGCTACATGGGAAATAAATGCCTGGCCGTGCCACCTCCGCCCGGTCCCGGTAGAAAGGGCAGGCCCGAGAAGTGTTGGCTTTACTAGCTGTGGATGCCAAAAATCATGCAATGTGTAAGAAAAATTAAGGAAAGTGGTCCCTGGACTTCGGCGCACTAGTTCCGAAAGTAATCAGAATTACAGCTTTGATGATGATGATCCGTAACTCTGCATTGTTTTCATGATTGTTTTATTGGATTTCGTTCATTGGTTTACGACTTTGTTGCTGTTTAAAGTTGTATGTGTTCCTATATAGCCACAGGGTTTAATTAGGAGATACTTCTATTCAACCTATCGCAGTCCACTGCTGGACATAGGTCTCCCCCATTTTGCGCCAGTTGTCCCGGTCCTCCGCTTTTCTCATCCAGCCTCCACCAGCGACCTTTCGCAAGTCGTCGGTCCATCGGGCGGAGGCTTCCTAGCTTCGTTTGCCGAGACGCGGGTCTCCATCCAGAACTCGTCTGCTCCAACGGCCATCGTTTCTGCGACATACGTGACCAGGCCACTGCCACTTCAACTTGCTGATTAGGATATATACTTTGAAGTATATAACAAATTACGCCATGGAGCGTGCTCAGAGCTCAGCTTGTATTTATATGAACCTGAGAAATCTGTGAATCTCTATATTAAATATTTCAAATTAAATATATAGAGAAATTATTTATTCCATAGTGGAGAATAACCTATTTTCCAGCAATGGACGGGCTGTATTATATTATAGCATAATGTTTATTTAGTGCGGATTTCATCGTTTTCATATACTTTTACTGTTTTTTTTCTTTTGATTTGGAAAAAACAATTACATAATAAAGATTAATATTAGTGAAGTTTTAAAAGTACTCATTATGTAACCAACCTCATTGTTCACGAAATCTATTATATTTGTATGTACGTGGTGTCTCTGGCAGGCACCTATATCAACACAAAACTGTTAAACATGTTTATGAATCCTTGTGCATTCAAATACCTCTCTCTCTCTCAACCTTTGCAGTCCACTGCTGGTCTCCCCCATTTTGCGCCAGATATTTCGGTCCTCCGCTTTCCCATCCAGCTCCACCAGCGACTTTCGTATGCCATCGGCTCATGGACCGAAGGTGTCCTACGCTACGCTTGCCAAGACGTGCAAATACCTATACAAACATCACTTATTCATTTCCCTTACCACTTAACACAGTTATAATAGCCCACTGTAAATTCTTCCAGACAAGCCGAGGTAATGAGCTTGTATAATGAGTAGGGGCAGGTGTCTCCAAAGCTTATTTTAATGCAAATGTTTTTAGTGCCGCTTGGGCGGTTTAAAAGCAAATAGCTTGCCGTAATTGCTTTTGAGTTGAAAGGTTTTGCTAAAGAGGTTTTGCATTGTAAATAATAATATAAATGTCTACTTAAACAACGTATCTAGCCCCAAACTAACGTAGCCTGTAATATGGATACTAAATAATGGATCATATACTTTGGTACATTTTATACATTTTATACATAGAAAAATACCAGACCAAAACAAACAGAAATGTTCATGCACACAATTACCGGGTATAAGAGACCTAACATCAGTTGTCTCGGTGACGGCGCAGTGTGGCATTGATGGAGAATAATAACTATCTATCAGTTGTTATTTTCCTTCAAGTCGTCTTTGTCATGGTCGGGCGTATCACTTACCATCAGGTGAGCCCTGACCGTCGTGACACTCCTGTAATATTAAAAAAAATGATTGTACCGCCCGGGGATCGAGCTCGTAACCCTTGTTGTAATAGCGGACGTCTCAACTACTACACCAGATTAATATATATGAGTAGTAGAGGTCTGGCAAAACGTGCCATTGCAATACAAGGGCAAGGGACATCGACCTTTTAGTTTTACAGGGTATCTAGGATTGTATTATATGCCACCTTTAGTTTTTTTTCAAAAAACGCTAAAAAAAATGCGTTACGTAATACTTGAACGCTCACGCTTGAGGGCTCAGCATAGGACGTCAAGGCTTATGATGATGAAGGTGTTATTATCATCCTGGATCCGCAATCATTATATCACAGCTCCACATTGACAAACCGCATTGCATGACCCAACCATTAAGATGTATTCGAACACGCGGATAAACCCATTGTTACTGACAAAATGATGAAAGCATTTAGCCCGATACGTTTGGCACTATAATAAGGCTATCGACAGTCAGAAGTATTGAATTTTAAACCTTATGACCTGGTATTAGGAGTGGGGCTGGGTGTTGTAAATCAGTGTTGTATTACAACATTGGTATGACCAAAGAGACCTAGTTCCCAGGCTCGGTGGAGCGTAACGTTTGTAGATAGAATTGGTCTGTATGGACGATTTGTGTGTTTGGAATAGTTCGAGAAACTTCGTTTTATAAGATGGTAGACTCGGTATTGAGTCGTCACGAAGACAACAGATGATAGGTCTCTTATATCCGGTAATTTCACTTCCTACAGTGCCCTCATTCCGAAACAGAAGTGCACACTTCGATTTGACGATACGATTCCTGGCACTACGGTGGTACCTACCTACACGACTCAGTACCGATACCGACTTAGTCTACCACCCAGTAACAAACACAACTTGTAAATAAATTCCTAATTGGCCACATCTATCACAATGAAAACCAATTAATTTGCAATGTTATCAAATGAAACGTTACAAGTGACAAATATAAATGAGTAATACCCGAGGCCGCGTCCCTAAAGTAATCTCAAAGCTACTTTTCCATCTCAAGATGGCGTTCATCAATCAAATTGCTCCCGCCATTTCTATTTGGCACATACTGGTAAATGGCTAATGGTTTTATTTGGCGGCGGGTCGGCCCTTACTGGATTTTGGAAGGTTACTAAACATACTCTTGGTATGTTTATACATATATAACTTTGTATTGTAGCACACATTTTTTTATTTCATGAAGAGAACGGGATGGAAGGGAAATAATAACAGAACAATCATTGTGATAGATCTGGTGTAATGGCTGAGACGTCGACTGTTACATGTTACAATAAGGGTTCCGGGTTCGATCCCGGGGCATTACAAACATTTGAGCCACCGACGCTCTATAAAAGAATGTTTCATCATCAGCTTATTAAACGTCCCCACCGAGGGGCACGAGCCTGATAAGACCTTAGCCGTCCACGCGGGCCCAGTGCGGGTTGGACGACTTCCTTTGAGTCTTTTCGTAGGCGTGCGCAGGTTTCCTCACGATGTTTTCCTTCACCGTAAGTACGTCGGAAAACGTACATATATTTTTGAAAATTCGAAAACATATTGGTACGTGGCGGGTTTTGAAACTCATCCTTCCCATCAGAGATCAACAGTCCACACCATTGAGCCACCTGTTGTTAACATTGAGTTACACTCTTTAGTTGAAGGCTGTATATGGCCCATGCATTCCCATATAAAAAATATATTAGCCAATCTAACGAATGACTAACTTTCGCACATAGCCAGTAACATATATATACATAATAGCAGTATTGTGTTATTCAACGCCGACAAGACAAATTAACCGATTACCTCCAATTAACTCAGACATGTTTGAACTTAGCTGAAGCATGTGACGCGACGAAGTGTGTGTATGAAGTTTGTAGTGACAATTAGGTGCTTATAGTGATTTGATATATATGAAATACATCAATTATTTACAAGCTTAAAATTAGTTTTATGCATAGCAGTTAGAGCGTTCGATTGAAAATGAGGCTAAAACTGACAGAAAAATTCAAGCAGAAAAAACGCGATGGCCTGTGACGAAAAAGGACTTGGTCCCTGTTTTCAATAGAATATGTTCAAAAATATTTTTAAAAAATGCAATTTCATTCAAAGGTTGTAAATGAAAACAGCCTTTTTTGGTACCAAGTCTTTTTTGCACCTGACCATCGCAATTTTTCTGCTACATTTTTCTGCCAGTTTCAGCCTCATCGGTTGAAAGGTTAGTGCAAATGTTGAGGCGTATCACTAACCAGTTGAGCGCGCAGCCCCGTTTACTTTTAACATAAAAACCCGCCTTACAACCTTCGAATTAGTTTATATGTATCAGTCGCCATGTGGCTGCATTCCGAAGTACGGGTGTCTAGTCTTCAGATAATCAGGTAATAGGGATTATGAGATTTTTTTCTGCTATGGTATCGATGGACCGCTTAATAATAGAAACATTGGTAAAATAATGCCTCCGTTAACATTAAAACTTACAGAGATTCCCATTTCCAAAACACATTAATGGACTTTCCTAAAAACGCTTCATACAAACTACTTAATTATGACGCCTTTGTAGTTAGTTGCATATTTATTGCATGCATAGGTTATGAATTTTGTACTTCAACTTTTTTAATGTTGCGTTTATTAAAATGGTTTCATAGCAAAATTGGTAGAAATTTTATGTTTTATCCTTTGTTTTTAATTTTTTTGTTAATAAATGTAATTAAAAATGGACCTGCCCACCTAACTTTTGAAGACTAATAAAATTCATAAAACATGAATTTTCGAGCTGAGAGTTAGGACATGGTTATTTTTCAGATTTGCAGATTTGCAAACGACTTAGTCCTCTTTGAGGAGAACGCAAATAATCTCGAAAGTATGATCCAAGGTCTTAATAATGAAAGTCTTAAACTCGGATTAAAAATGAATTCTGAAAAAACGAAACTTATGACTAACAACCTAGAAAGGAAAATCAAAATTGGACACGAACACCTGGAATACGTCGGAGAATATATATACCTAGGACAGGTTATTTCTACCAAGGAACAAAACGCAAAAGAGATGAATTTGAGAATAGCTTTGGGATGGAAAAAGTACTGGGCCCTAAAAGAAGTAATGAAGTCTAAAGACCTCGGAATGGAAATAAAAAGTAAATAAAAATACTTCCATGTTTAACTTACGGCTGTGAAACTTGGTCATTAACAAAATCACTTAGAGCTAAACTAGGCATATGTCAAAGAGCAATGGAACGAAGTATGACTGGAACACAAAGAAAAGACCGAATATCAAATACCATTCTAAGGTCTAAAACTAAGCTTACCGACGTACTAAAAAGAATAGATCAACAAAAATGGCGATGGACTGGCCACATGATGCGTGATAAAAATGGAAAATGGAGCAAGGCCATAACAGAATGGTATCCAAGGTACGGAAAAAGAAATACAGGAAGACAGAAC
Organism: Leucinodes orbonalis; assembly: GCA_019425675.1. Lineage (NCBI taxonomy): Eukaryota > Metazoa > Arthropoda > Insecta > Lepidoptera > Crambidae > Leucinodes > Leucinodes orbonalis. The sequence continues at coordinate 37,360 of PQWD01005412.1, forward strand.
ATGAAATGGGAAGATGACATTAAACAGACTGTGGGTGCAAAATGGAGAAGGGTCACACAGGATAGAGAACAATGGAAGTTTTTGGAGGAGGCCTATGCCAACAGGCACACTGAAGTTAGGGACATACTGTAACTCTAATTTCAGAATAAAGGGCTTTATAATAATTATTATTTTATTTTTAACCCAGATTTGTAATAATATGAAATAGTTCTTACGATTCCAGGACCCAGTCATCTTGCCTATTCAGCCTATAATATCGCAATGACAAAAGGAAGAATCGTCTTCTTTCGAATTTCATACTAAGTCAAGCCCCCGATTCACGCACCGATTTATACTCTACGATCAGACCAATCAGGGCAATGAAACGTGACACTCTCGGTGTCTCCGTTGTTCATGGGCCTAGGTGAATTCTTTCCATCAGGCCCTCCTGCTCGTTTGCTCTGTAACATAAAGAAGATCAGACCTCTAAGGCTACCGATAGGTAGGCTCTTTTTTTTTTTTTTCGAACTGACTACTGCTGTTGGCCGCAGATGGCCTTTACAGCTTCACCGGGCAAGTGGCGAGCGCAGATGGCTCTCAGCTTTAATATTTACACAACGAGCCTAAGGGCGTTAAGTAGGCTCGTTGAAGTCAAAGTTTATGGGCACGTTGGCTATCATTCAACGTCCACTGCTGAACGAAGGCCGCCCCTAACGATTTCCACGCGGACCGTTCCCTTGCAGTTCCATCCATCGGCTACCCCCCTTAACTAGGTCATCCGTCCATCTGGTTGGGGGTCGGCCTACGCTTCGTTTGCCGTAACGCGGACGCCACTCGAGAACTTTTCCGCCCGATCGGCCTTCGGTTCTACGCACTATGTGCCCGCTCCCACTTCAACATGCTTATTCTGTGGGCTATGTCGGTCACTCCAATTCCCGTTACATAAATACATATACCATAAGTAGTTCTGAAATTTTACTTCAATAATGTCTTAACCCTTACGACAGTTATTACTTACCCTTATCGTGGCGTTACATATTCGTAACTATAACGATAAGAAACCCTCTTAATATCTAATAAATGAACCGAGGTTTCCCCCATCATTTGTGGACAAACTGATAACAACTAATATATCCATACCGCAGTCCTTAGACAGTATGGAACCCTCCTTACAGCGTTTCGTCTCTGTCACACACATAGTAAAACACCACCATCTCTTTCGCGCACAGCATCCGTATCGATTCGCGATGTAACCTTGAACTTACGTTGCGCGGGTAAACAGAGACATGACCTTGTAAAGGGGGGAATGGTAGCTTATCGTTCGTGTGGGTTACCCCTAATGACCGGACGGGGGATGAGTAGGAATTTATATATTGCAGTGTATAATATAATTCAAATCAAATATTATTTATTTTATTAAATATTAAAAAAATATACATAAAAGCTCAAAATTCACACGTGTCCACGTAGGTATATTTAATTTATTTAATATCTTTCCTTATTATTATATTCGTATTATAATATATATATAAATTGATATATAAAAGTTATTGTTTAGTATGTATATAATTTGCGTTAATTACGTACACTTACCTCCCCCTAAGTCCTATGTATTTGATTTCTCCATCCTAAGGTTGCCTGGAAGAAATTGCCATGTGCAATAAGGCCGCCCATTGTCTCTCTTTTTCTATTCTTTTTGTTTTTTTTTGTGTATTTGAAAATGAAAATGAAATGAAAATGAAAAGTGTTTATTCAGTTTAGGTCCTTAAAGAACACTTATGAATGTCAAATGAAGCTACCACTGGTTCGGGAGTAGTTTTCCACTGAGAAGAAACCAGCAAGAAACTCAGTAGTTACTCTTTTCAAAAAAATTGTTGAATACAGATTCATTTGTAATCAAAATAATTATATAAAGCAAATTATATTTTCAATTTTTATCGTATTATGTATTGGTAAAAATATAATAATCTACAAAAGTACTATTAAGCAGTTAAGTATTATATAAATTTAAATAGACGACAACAAAAAAAAACAAAAGTAGTGCAGGCGTGGAAATCAACATGTCCATGAGTTTTTATCATTTATATAATCTTCAACACTATAGTAAGCTTTTTTTATTAAAATAGACTTTACATGAGACTTAAACTTATGCAGGGGTAAATCAATTACATTTTGTGGTAGCTTATTAAATATTTTAATGCTTAATCCCACAAATGAGTTCCCAACCTTATGCAATCTAAGATTTGGAACGGCAAGTTTGTGTTTGTTCCTAGTGTTCAAACTATGATTATCTGACTTTTTTGAAAATACATGTAAATTTTTGTGTACATAGATGACGCAGTCTAGAATGTACTGAGACGGTAATGTTAAAATATTTATTTGTTTAAATAATTCCCTTAGTGAGTCACGTGATTTAAGGCCGTATATGGCACGGATGGATCTTTTCTGCAATACAAAAATTGTTTGTAGATCAGCAGCAGACCCCCACAAAAGTAGACCATAAGACATCACGCTGTGAAAATAGCTAAAATACACAAGTCTTGCAGTCTCAATATCAGTGAGACTTCTTATCTTCCTTACAGCATATGCAGCGGAACTAAGCCTTCCTGCCAAAGCCGCAATATGGGGACCCCACTGCAATTTTGCGTCTAATTTTATACCCAGGAAAACGGTTGAATTTATTACTTCCATGGGTCCTTCATCCAAAGTGATGAAAGTATCTACCTGCCTTACATTAGGCATTGTGAACTTAATACATTTGGTTTCTTAGAGTTAAGAAGTAAATTATTGTCGTAAACCAATGTAATACCTGAGAAAGTGTAGTATTTACATCGTCAAAAGTTTCTTTTTGTCTATCCACGTTAAATATAAGAGATGTATCATCAGCAAATAATACAGTTTCACATAGGTTTTGAGTATAATAAGGTAGATCATTTATATAAATTAAAAATAATAAAGGTCCCAATATTGAGCCCTGGGGAACGCCCATCAATAAAAGGGCTCCGCTGGAACTTGTTTCTCCGACATGTACGTTTTGGACTCTATTCGTTAAATATGATTGTATTAAATTAAGAGCGTCCTTATCGACACCGTAATGCTTCAACTTCATGAGGAGAGTATTATGGTTAACGCAATCGAATGCCTTCGATAGATCGCAGAATATTCCTATAGCATCTTGCTTATTTTCCCACGCCTCAAAAATATGTTTCATTAGTGCCACTCCTGCATCAGTAGTGGATCTGCCTTTAGTAAATCCAAATTGATTGCTATGTAATATTTGTTTACGTTGAAATGAGACAATAATTGATTAAATATAATTTTTTCAAATATCTTACTTAGAGCTGGAGAATAGAGATAGGTCTGTAGTGAGACGGGTCACTCTTTTCTCCAGATTTGAATAAAGGTATGATTTTACTGAATTTCATCAAATTTGGAAATTTGCCCTGGTCAACACACTGATTAAAAATAACAGCTAAGTGAGGAGCACATATAATTATATTTTTAAGTATTTCTGTAGAGAGTCCCCATAAATCCTCTGTTTTTTTAATATTTAACTCTTTAAAAGTTCTAATGATTATCCCTGCATTTACATGTGTAAATCTAAAAGACGTTTTGCACTCATCAACATGTGACTTGAGGAGAGAAACAGCAAGATGAGGATTTGAATTTAATTTACTAGTTACAGTGACAGCAATATTAGTAAAGAACTTTTCAAATGCATCTGCCACCTGAGAGTCAGTATCAAGACTCCTGCCATCAATATTCAGTGAGATCTTGTTATCTTGTGTTTTATTTTTACAAGTCTCCTTATTGATGATATTCCACGAAACTTTACTTTTATTAGTAGCATTGATTATTTTATTTTTAAAATAATTAGCTTTAGCTACTGCGCAAACTTTTTTGAATAATTTTGAATAATTTCTAACATACTCTATGATAACAGGGTCATTAGTATTAGCCTTAACATCATACAATTCAAATAACTTTTTTCTACTTGTATAAATACCAGTAGTGGCCCAGTCGCTAAATTTAGATTTTAAAGTATTTAATCTGACATGTTTTTTTGGAAATGTACCATTAAATTCCTTTTCAATTACACTAAATAATTTATTATAATGTTCATCGACATTTTCATTACTATAAGTTAATAAAGGCAACTTGCTAGATATATTTTCCTTAAATTTTTCTATGCGATATGTTGTAATTGGCCGACAAACAAAATTACATGAAGTTGGGGCAAGACGGTGCTCAAACGATGCCATCTGTCCGCTATGATCAGAATTAATGAAATTTATTATACTCTTGTCATTTATATCAAAATTACAAAAAATGTTGTCTAAACAAGTGGCCGAGATTGAAGTAATTCTTGTAGGTTCATTAAAAAGATTAATTAAATTAAATGATTTAAAAAGATTTAGAAACCTAACAGTATTTGGTGAATTTTCTAAAATGTTAATGTTAAAATCACCACAAACAATAACTTTTTTACTAGATGAACTTATTTTTCTTAATACTTCTTCCATAGTAGTCTCAAATACATTAAAATTCCCTGATGGAGGCCTGTACACACAAACGATTACATGTTGCTCCAGCTCTGCACACGCTAGTTCAATAGTTCGTTCCACAGAAAGCGACACCACATCTTTACGCTCTTTAAATTTAATTTTATTATTAAATAATATTAGTGACCCGCCTCTAATAGCCGATTTCCTAGTAAACGAACTACTGACCATATAGTTATCAATACTAATAATTAGTTCATGCTGCTTTAACCAGTGCTCGGTAATACATAGTATGTCAACATTCATTTTATTTAAAAATAATTCTAATTCTAATTCCTTTCCAGAAAACCCCTGAATATTCTGATGAATAATTTTAAGGCAGTTGGGATTTTCCTTTGTCACCGGTTTGCCAGAGAAGTCCTCTATTGTCTTATTATATAATTTAAATTACTTGGAACATCTTCCAAAGTCTGAATAAATAAATTTTTAATGTTAAACGCTAACAAAGTAGCTAGTTTCTTTTTTATTTTATAAGGCAAATAAAAAGTTTTGCCAGTCAAAATAAACTTATTTTCTATAAATTTGTTTATGTCAAAAAACATAAACTTGTCACTATGACTATATGTTAAATTATATAAAAGAGTATTCAATAAGTGAATACAGTTATTCTGGCTAGGTGTATAATACCTAGAAAATGGAAAGGCACTTACAACAATTTTCTTTACATTGAGCCCTGACAATACTGAGAATCCAGAAAGAATATCTTTTTTGCTTACATTTAACCCGCTCCCCATCATTAATGCAATGATGGAGTCATTATTATATTTACACATTTTAATCTGATCTATAATCTGATTAAATGAAGCGTCTGGTGTGCAATTATTTATAAGTTTACAATTTAATTCATTATGTAGAAGAGGTCCATAACCAACACCAATCCTATCAGAGAACAAAATTAACTCATTATTTAATTGTAAATCATTTGTTATACATGGATTAGAAGAAAGTAAATTGTGGGACACCTCTAACAGTGAAGGTTCATTCTGCTCTTGATGCTGATCAGTGAGATCTGCACCAAGGTGACAGCTACATTGGCCTATATATTGGTTAGCTGCAAGAATATATTCACTAATTTGGCTTTGAGCCGAATTATATTTTACTGTCATTTGTTGTAATGACCTATGCAGCCTTGAAATATCAGCCTCTAGCTCCTTTGTCTCAATTTCATACCTATGCCTACTTTCTTTTAACTTGTTACTATATATTTCTAAACTATCTAACATATCTAAATTATTTTTCCTTAACTGAATATTGTGTTTATAACATTTTTTTTTTTTAATTAATTTCTCAGTTTTTTTAATATAGTTATTAATTTTAATATATTTCTTAATCCTATTTTTCCTACTTTTCCTATTGCTAATACACCTATCATTTGAATTGTTAGACCGGATGACTTTCTGCTCAGCTGGGGACCCGATCAATTCCTCATACAAGCTTTGTGTATGCAGGGCTTCTTGACACTGTTTGTCACTCCAGTGTACAATAAAGAATTAAATAAATAAAATAAATAAAGGTTGGCAAAAATCACATTATGCCTAAACTAGGTAAACCTGTTTTTCAGGCGACTTATTTGCTGAATTACAATCAAAAATCACTTACATGGTAAAATAATAATTTAAAATCACGCAATTCGTAACAAATAGTTTATAGTTATCTATAATTTCGTTTATCATATCTAAACAATAAATAACTAAAACAAGTAAAAAATATTTACTTTTCATTTTCAAAAACACAATACAACATAAAAATAAAACTTACAAATTAAAACAACTTGAAAATTACCAATATTTGTATAATTCGATTATTAAGGCCAGTTTTACTTATCTACTAGTAATAAATTTTCTGTATCCTCATAGGACATTGAATGGAGGACGCGCTTTAGGTTATTTTTACAGCAGTAATAGTTTTTCAATATATATTCTAATCACAGCATTCAGTCTATTGTATAAAAAGGGCCTAAAAATTAAGACAGATTCCTTGTCGCCGCGTGTCACTGTAGGTTCGCTCAGTCCCTGTTCGCGTAACCGGTGTGTGCCGGGCCGCTTCTCTCTCCGAACATATGTAAGGCTATGAAACTCCCCACAACGCCCTAAGCCGAGGTTCAAGTCCCTCTCTGGGAAGCCCTTAGGCTCGTTGTGTAAATTCTAAGAGCTATGTGCGCTCGCCATTTGCCCGGTGAAGCTGTAAAGGCGCTCTGCGGAAACCAGCAGTAGTCAGATGAAAAAAAAAATCCTTGTAGAAACCTTCATGTCATGCAAGGGATCCATGCAATTTGGGCCGTTAGGTTGATGATGAATGTCCATCAGTGACACTCCATAAATGAAAATAAGCAGTGCATACCTTGTGCGTCCAGACAACCCGGAAGATCGCCAACATCTTAAATGATTACAACTTATTCGCCTATTTTCCTCTATAGATTTGAAAACAAAGTAGGTGATAGACTCGATACTGAGTCGTCTAGTTAAGTACCTCTGCAGTGCCAGATATCGTCCCGTGAAATAGGAGTGCTATGCATTTCTGTGTTTCGGGATGAAGGCACTAGCTAGTGAAATTACCGGGTATAATAGACCTAACATCTGTTGTCTCGGGTGTCGGGCGCAGTGTGGCGTTGATGGAGGATAACTAACTGTCTATAAGTTGTTGGTCTCCTTCAATGTTGCATTGTCATGGTTAGGCGTATCACTTACCATCAGGAAAGCGTCCTGACCATCCTGTACGCTTATAACTTTAAAAAAACATAGGCGATCTGCTGCCTTCAACAGACTCAATTTGACAAAGATATAAATTGTTTATTGTTTTTGCGATAAATGTCAGTCACTTTGCGTACTTGTAATCTCTTTGCACGCCACTGATGTCCATAACAGGTTTATTAAACATATTGTTTTGCGACCCATGTGGTGCAATGGTAGAGATGTCGGCTAGTCCTTAGTCACGCGGGCCCAGTGCGGGACGACTTTATGCACAACCTTTGAATATCTTCGCGCAGGTTTCCTCATGATGTTTTCCTTCACCACAAGAGCGTCGAATATCCTAAATATATTTTCGGAAAATTCGAAAACACATTGGTACGTGGTGGGATTTGAACCACAGCCCTCCCGGTAGGAGGGCAACAGTCCACACCATTGAGCTTTTTTTTTTATTTTCGAACTGACTACTGCTCTTGGACGCAGATGGCCTTTCCAGCTTCACCGGGCAATTGGCGAGCGCAGATGGCTCTCAGCCTTAAAATTTACACGACCCTAAGGGCGTTCTCAAATGGGACACCATTGAGCCAACGACGCTCTCCAGATCAGTAGATATTTATTATATATTTATAATGTGGTATGTTCCAGCGGCGGTGGGCGGATGTCGAGCGGCGGCGCGGGCCTGATGTCGTGCGTGCGCGAGGGCTCGCTGGAGCCGCCCTACCGGCCGCCGCACAGCGACCCGCACAACCATGGTGTGTACACACTTACTATTAGAATGTTTTCGAAATCCTTAGATTCACGGGCCAAATAGTAGCCCGGTGCTTTGGAAGGCATGTGTGGGGCCGAAGGCTTATACAGACCTGTAGTCACTTCGACCTAGAAGATCTTTTGTCAGTCGCTCCCCTTTTAGAGTTCATCTAAAAGTTGGGCACTTTTTAGGAAGTTCAGGACCCTGCCCAACTTTATAGATTTAATGTCACTTGGGCATAAAAGGTAGTTGCCCAAGTAGAAGTATTTCGCTTCTGTTGTAGAAGACCGCAATTGCAAAGAAGGTGCATCGGTGTCTCTCTCTTTTTTGCACAGAATCTGCAAGTGTCCGAGTCACTTAACTTCATCTTGTGAAGATGACTTTTCAACTTGCAGTGTCCATTCTGGTCTAACTATTGCTAATATTTTGTACACCATGTTTTATGCAAATAAAGATTATGATTATAACACTTTATTTATCATTGAACGCTGGGAATCCAGACGCAATAGAAAATCTATTGTGTCTGGCGCCTTAAGGCGTCATGTGTGGTCAAAGGGTTAAAACTGTTTGTTTAACAGCTTGTTGTTTCCACTTTCAGGCGAAGGTCGCACCGGGCGATTCCTCCGCGGTTTGCGGCGTATGTTCAAGCGGCGGGGAAGCGCGCGCGCCTCCTCGCCCGACCCTAAGAGCAGCTCCACCAGCGAACTGCTCGATGCCGACCGCCATGCTAGGAGAAAGTTAGTACTTACGATATTTTTAGTACCGATAAAGGCTATAACATTTTTTTCTTTCCATCAAGTTCCGGTTTAAACTACGTTCCACACTTTTTTTTTTCACAAACGAGCAGACGGCTCATCTGATGGTAAATGACGCCGTCGCCCATGTACACTTGCAATACCAGAGGGCACAGAAATGCGTTGCCGGCCTTTGAAGTGGGAATACGCTTTCTTCTTGAAGGACGCTAGGTTCAGGGAATAATTCTGATGGTAACTGATTTCACAGTTTTGTCGTCCGAGGAAAGAAATTACGACAAAAACATACTTATAAACGAGTAGACTAATTACTTAGGGGTTGTCCATTAATCACGTGAGGCTCGAAAGGGGGGGAGGGGTTTTTATAAAATCACGAAAATACACAAGGGGAGGGGGGTGTAGTGAGATATCACGTGTATTTACCTAGTGTAGACATTTTTATCATGGTCCTTAATTTCAGAATAAAATGAAATTAATAGTTTATACCTGTATTTAAAGGTTATATTTTGAAAGTCTTAAAATTCTTTCTGTAGGTATTAAAGATACACGTGATGTTGAGAAGGGAGGGGGAGGTAGACTTAAACCTCACTACGTATCACAAATGGGGAGGGGGGCTTATAAAATGCAAAAAAGATCACGTGATTAATGGACGGCCCTTATGAATGGTAAGGCATGTAGGATATATATTTGATTATAAATTTATTTTAACCCATTAAACGACAGAAATCTAAATACAATAGAAAATCTATAGTGTGAGGCGCCTTTAGGCGTCATTGGCGGTGAAAGGGTTAAACTTCCTTTTTTTGTTTTATATAACGCAGATCGACCACACATGTCTGTTTATCCTACTTTATTTATTTATTCCACACTCTTGAATCACTCTTTCTATTTAAAATTACCTCATCAAAATCCGTTGCGTAGTTTTAAAGATTAAAGCATACATACGGATATGAGGACAGAAAAAGCAACTTTGTTTTATACTAGCTGGTGTCTTTCACTCAGGAACTAAGAAATGCGGTGAATAGAAAAATAGAATGCCTTTTGATACATATTTACCTATGGTTATTTAAGTTCCACATTGTTTGTATAATATATATATATATATATATATATATATATATATATATATATATATATATATATATATATAATTTATATACATTTAATGTTTGGAGTGGATTCTTTGAACAAATGTTTCTGGAAAAAATTCTTTTATATCAAAGTTAGAAATTCTTGTCTTTCATTTGGTGTAACGACGACCCATTTGGGTTTGCGGTTGAAACGTCGACTGCAACACCAAGGGTTCCGGGTTCGATCTCCGGGCAGTACAAACATTTGTGTGCATTAACATGTCTGTTTGTAATGGTCTGGGTGTTTTCTATGTATAACATGTATGTATTTACAAAAAAAATGTATATAAGTATGTTTATCCGTTGTTTAGTACCCATAATACAGGCTTCACGCTTAACTTGGGGCTAGATGGCGCTGTGTGAATGTCAGTGGATATTTATTAATTTTAAATGAAAATGGCATTCTGCCTTATATTTACTTTAAGGCCCGAATTCCAAAACGAGACTCAAACATTGATCTTTACTTAAATAGAGTGAGAAAGGGATGGCGCTATTTATCGTATAGAGTGCTATCCTTTTTTGACTCTATTAAATAAAGATCAACGCTTTAGTCTCGTTCTGGAATACTGTCCTTTTTTATCATATTTAGGCAGACATTTGACCGCAATATAACCTGGTGGTAAGTGATGATGTGGCCTAGAATGGATCATGTAGAAACAGCCTATTCACTCTTGCCTTGAAGACGGGCAGGTTGTAATGATCGGGAAACACATAAGGAGGCAATGAGTTCCATTCCTTTACGGTGCGAATTAGGAACGAGGCACCATTATAATACAAAGTGATCATTATCGTTACACTATGTCCACTGCTGAACGTAGGCCTAAGATTTCATTATACATTGAAAAAGTTGAAAAAGAATGTTACGGGGTGAGGTAAGTGATCTTCATCGACCAGCCTAAATCTAACTTTTGATGCAGTAGCCTTCCCACACAGCATTACTTTGGGGATATTGGGCCGTAACCCACTATGAGTGAACAGTGCACCATCCTAAGTTTGAAGCCGGGACCGAAGGCCTAACATGCCTCTCGCACCATGAAGGGCCTCAATTTTTTTCGATCACCCATCGGATTTCCGACTACTCCGATAGTTGCTTAACTTGCACAATGAAATTAATAAATATCCACTGACATTCACACAACGCCATCTAGCTCCAAACTAAGCATTAGTCTGTAATATGGATACTACTAGAGCGTCGGTGGCTCAATGGACTGAATGTGGACTGTCGCCTTCCTACCGGGAGGGCTGTGGTTCAAATCCCGACACGTACCAATGTCTTTTCGAATTTTCGAAAATATATGTACGTTATCCGACGCTCTTACGGTGAAGGAAAACATCGTGAGGAAACCTTCATGCACGCCTGCGATGAGATTCGAAGGTTGTGTATGAAGTCGTCCAATCCGCACTGGGCCCGCGTGGACGACTAAGGCCTAATCACCCTAAACGTGTAGGCTCGTGCCCCTCGGTGGGGACGTTTAATGAACTGATGATGATGATGGATACTAAACAACGGATATACATACATATATACTTTTTTGTAAATACATATTGTACATAGAAAACACCCAGACCAAACAAACAGACATGTTCATGCACACAAATGTTTGTACTGCCCGGAGATCGAACCCGGAACTCTTGGTGTAGTAGCCGACGTCTCAACCATTAAACCTAAGTGGCAGTGGGATACACTCCATACTCGTATATGCAAATAATCTGTGCATACCCTGTGCGTCCAGACATCCCGGAAAATCGCTAACCTATGAAATGATTCCCACGTATTCGCCTATTTTCCTCTACAGATTTGAAACCATAGGCGATCTGCTGTCATCAACAGCACTCAATTTGACAAAAATGAAAATTATTTATTGTTTTTGCAATTAGTCACTTTCTTTGCATACGCTACTCATATTCTTTGTGTACGCTACTGCCAATGGGTGGTCGATTTCTATGTATAATATGTATGTATTTACAAAAAAACTGTATATAAGTATGTTTATCCGTTGTTTAGTACCCATAATGCAGGCTTCACGCTTAACTTGGGGCTAGATGGCGCTGTGTGAATGTCAGTGGATATTTATTTTATTTATTTATAAAACTAAGCAGTAGCCTGTAATATGGATATTACACAACGGATAAACATACATTTTTTTGTAAATACATACATTATGTACATAGAAAATACCTAGACCAATACAGTTTGTACTGCTCGGGGATCGAACCCGGAACCCTTCGTGTATTAAATGGGTAATTACAAATAATGCGCTATCCTGGATTTTCATTTATTTATTTATTATTAATTACTAATAATGATAATGATAAATAATCAGTGATGTGTTTTGTTGCAGAGAGGGCGCCTACAGCAGCGGGCTATCAGTGTCCCATGACTCGGTGTTCACGGGCGAGCGATCGGGTGATGACTCGGGTGATGAGCGGCCTCGTCATCTTGCCACTTCCCACCGGGTCAGTACTTATACATTTACTAGCTTTTGCCCGCGGCTTCGCTCACGTTAGTTCAAGGTACTACGATCCCTCTATATTGATGTAGAACATAGGAATATTATATGAATAGGGCAGTTATTTGTAGTAGGTGATCACGTGATTGTGCCATATTTAGGTTCTTACCTTGAAAACTGCGACAAGTTTCATATTCAAATATCAAATCAAATATCAAAACCATTTATTTCAAATTAGGCTTACAAAAAGCACTTATGAACGTCAAAAAATATACAAAATATACTAAAAAACAATTAAAAATACCTAACTAATAATATGCATTTTGATGCTTTGAAAAAAGCGCTTCAGTGGTTTGGCCTATTAAATTTCCATCCCGCTTTTTAAGGGGAAGGGGGCGGATAAAATATTAATGCGCGTTTTTTCACGCGTTTATAATAGTCACAAATAGACCGCATACCAACTTTTAGTTTTACTGCTTTGAAAATGGCGAAATTACCGGGAATAAGAGACCTAACATCTGTTGTCTCGGGTGACGGGCTCAGTGCGGCATTGGTGGAGGATAATAACTGTCTATCAGTTATTAGTTTCCTACAACACCACTCTATTATTGTCAGGCGTATCACAAATGATATGTATAAATAAAAGTTAAGTTTTTACAATAAATCCATCAGAGCGTCGGTGGCTCGTTCGTGTGCCGAATTGCCTTTTCACCAGTTAAAATTAAAGATTAAAAAAACCCTCATGAAAAAAGGTTACTATACAATAGAAGAATATTTATCGGATAAAGATGTGTGGTCTTGCACTTAGTGTTCCAGTTACAAAATCTTTGTAATAAATTATTGTAAAGCTATTTGTAGGTAAATGACAAAACTGTAACCACTGATATAAAAAGATTAAAAGAGTAACTCGAGTTTCTTGCCGGCTCTTCTCGAAGATCCTACTTATTCCGAACCGGTGGTAGAGTCACAAAAAATATGATAATAATAACAATTGACGATTCAAAAGTATCTGTAACAGATTTATTTGAATAAAGATTTTTTTCTTTCCTTCTTTCTTTCTTTCTGTGGACTGTTGTCTTAAGACCGGGAGGGAGCAGGTTCAAATTCCGCCATCAATATGTTTTCGAAAAACATTGTGAGGAAACCTGCGCATTCCTGCGAAGGGATTCAAAGGTTGTGCTTGAAGTCGGCCAATCCGCACTGAGCACGCGTGGACGACTACGGCCTATACACCCTAGGGTAGGCTGGTGCCATCAGTGGGGACGTTTAATGAGCTGATTATGATGAATAAATCCATATAGCTTCTTAGCGTATCGGTGTCAAATATTATGTATTTGTCAAACTGTAGGAGCTCAAAAGCTTAAATCCTGCTGTAATTAGTTGTTTGGATAAACAGGACGATTAATAACGTATTTATTTGGATAAAGACTAATGTTATTTTTATAAAGACACCTTCGTAAATAATGCATTATTTATAGTCAAATTGTTTTACCAACGATGTTATAGTGAGTAAATATAAAAATACATATGCAGCTGCTGTGGGGACGTTATTTTAAAACTTTTTAAGAGGTACAATACTGTCATACATGATTTTGACATGAAACTTTAACCGTTTACGCTACGCACGCACCGGAAGAAAAAATTCCCGCGACTTTTAAAACATTCTTCTTTGCTGCTTCGCTCCTATTGTACTAATCGTGATGTATGTAGCCTATAACCTTCCTCGATAAATAAGCTATCTAACACTGAAAGAATTTTTCAAATCGGACCAGTAGTTCCTCTTATTGACGCGTTCAATTTTTAATATGTTTATGATTCTTTTTTTTTTTTTTTTCTCTTTATTTAGGATAACAAACAATTACACACAAGGATATATGTAAGTCTTATTAACTACGTTTAGAGTCAATGTGCAACCAGCACCATTATCCACATATTATGAATTTAAAATTTAGTTACTTCGGAAGTACACAAAAGAGAAAAGCTGTTCTATATTACTGCAAAGGCACAAATGTAGACTAATGTTACACTACACTACAAGCTACACAGACAGATATGAAAGGGATATCATTATGTCTCCAACTGATTAATCTTTGATACAAAATTATATTAGTACTTGAACTGACATACAATTCGATACAAAGAAACCATACTTTGTATTATATTTATTATCTTATCGATCTTTTCTATCAATCTTATAATATTTATCTTAAATGTATGTAATGATACTGCAAACATGTCGCAGCATACAAAGTAATCATTATATGACTGCATTATCCTCCATAAGGGGGCACGCTCACCTGCATAAGTTCTTGCAGGTTTAGGTTCAAATAATCGACGCGTTATAACATTACATGAGCGAACCAATCGGTTTGTACTCTAATTGTAGTTGATTATTATGTCGGAACAATCAATCTATTGTGACAAATTTTGTACAAATCATTTGATCCAAAACAATCTTCTTTTAGTAAGGTTATAATGGAGTATTTTCGTAGGAGATTCATATACGATAATTTACGGCGGTAGCATTTATATTCAATTACACGAAAAATTTACGTTGCACTCTCTCCAAAAGATCGTTATACTTATTGAATAACGGGTTCCAAATAACTGAAGCATTCTTTGTCATTTGAAATAAAAAAAAGAAAATTGCGCGCGTCTTGTTTGATACGACTGTCATAGACAATAATAATCATTTTTATTTCTCTCACAAAACAATAGTACAACACAGTTTCAGGATACAGACATATATAATATCATTATTGTGTGAGACTGATGCCTATGCTAGATATACAACAGTATATCCGTGTTACGGGTCATCAGGCTCCCACCACCTCCGATTACATAGGTTTCTTTGGTTAAGTTAGTCCATAATATTAATATACATTTATTGATCTGATTTGATGTAATGCATTTAACCTTAACCGCTTCACTTGTAAGCTATTTATGGAACATTCGGCAGACGCATGCACATTTCAATCATCAATTTCTACGCACAATAATAGTACTCAAAAATGTTCCGGTGAAGCTGTTAAAGCCATATGCCCTTATCATCAACACCAGCACATTTAACGTCCTCACCGAAGGGCACTACTACTACTAGTATTTGACGCGGGCCGAATGCGGATTGACCGACTTCACACACAACCTTGAATCTCTTCGCAGGCGTGCGCAGGTTTCCTCACGATGTTTTCCTTCACCGTAAGAGCGTCGAATAACGTACATATAATTTCAAAAATTCGAATAACATTTGGTACGTGGCGGGATTTGAACCTTGGCCCTCCCGGTAAGAGGGCAACAGTCCACACCATTGAGCCACCGACGCTTTATTAGTTGCCTACGGCGAATAAATTATCAAATTGTATTCTACTAAGATTAAGGTGGTCAGTAGCAGATGGATGACACCTGCTAAGTTTCGGTCCTCGTGGAAATCATTAGGGAAGGCCCTAAGTTCAGCAGTGGACATTTTAGGCTTTAATGGTGATGATGATCCTACTCAGACCGACCACTTGCGAAATATCGCTTGTGGAGGCTGGATGAGGTATGCCGAGTTCCGGTGCAAAATGGATGAGACCAGGTATTTTACCAGGTATTTAGACTAGGTAGGTACCACAGTGCCAGAAATCGTCCCGAGAAATAGAAATGTCTTGCACTTCTGTGTTTCTGGATGAGGGCACTGTAACCGATGACCAGCAGGGAATGCTGGAGATAGAGAGATTTTTCTCAGGAAAATCCAGTAGAAAAAGACAGTAGTACTTATTTCTAACTACGCTTACGGGTTTGTCTTTGGAATAGCAGGGCTTGGTAGTGTGAAATTAATCTGAATTCATCCGGTACATCGGTTACTAACCAGTAACTCAACGAACTGATCTGGGGTGTTATCATACTTGTTCACAAATCACGGTACACGGTAGTGTCCCCGCCGAGACGAGCCAAGCAAAGCGCAAGACCACTACTTACCTTTTCTCGAAGTGTAACGTCGTTTTTTAAATCGCATGGAGTTGGTTTCCGATGTACCAGATAGTTCATATTTCCAGGATATGATGTCGACAATGAACTAACTACACAAAGTCTTAATTGAATAGCTCTAATACCTAAGATTTTGTTGATATCTAAAATGATTTCGTCACTGACACACTGATGATCATCAAAATGTTTGGATGCAGCTTTTCTGCTAGAAAGCTGAAATTCGTTATGTAATCTAAATTTAGTATTCAACCAACAAAAAAACATTAACTAAGTTATAAGTTTCGTCCCCTCTCACCATGCCTTAAAATGGGGTAGGTGGTAGAAGTTGATATGAGACTTTTATCAATTTATGAAATAGGTCATGAAAGTTTACATGGGACTCTCGTCAGTTACTTAAAAAATGATTAAAATTTCCTTGAAAACTGCCTAGCAACTTACAAAAGAACTGAAATCCCACCAAAAATATTTCATGTAAAGTGGTGCCAACACAACCACTTAAATAGTCGTTTGCACTGTGAAAAGATATCCATAATGCAAATTAAATTAATTAGGTAAATATTAATTCAATTATGTAAATAAATAACCAATAGCAGATATAGGGAACCAGCTATTAACATTTACATCTGAGACTGCATTCAATTACCATTGGTTCACAATAGAGTTATATGCTTTTACACTAAGAAATATTTTAAGTTTAAGTTAAACAATGGTTTTATAATTTTGGCAATACTCTATATTACATTGGATTATACTTACTACAAGTTTGCTCGGCACTATTACACGCAGTCTTTACATAATAATAATAATCTGTATTTGCACAAAACATGGTATTAAAGTTATCAATAATAGTTACACCAGAACATTTATGTTTTGCCAAGAAGTCATAGCATGCCGAACAATAATACAAATCATCTAATATTTCATATTAAAGAAATTATTCATATTATTGAAATGGTGGATGCTATGCCACGTAAATATTATTTGAAAGCTCTTGAAGTATTTTGTAGTCATGAAACATTTTGTACTTCTGTACAAAATGTTTCATAGAAATAATTAATAATTTTTCGTAGAAATTCATAGGATTTTTTGATGAACTTATCGCAAGCAATGGCGGATTCAGGTTAGGCGTCAGGGGCGCCAGGGGTCACATAGTAGTAGTCAAGTTAAGAACTTATAAGGTATTTTGTTAATGTTCGTTAGTATAGTACTTAAAAATAGCTCAGGGGGTCATGACCCCCATGACCCTCCCCCTGGATCCGCCGTTGATCGCAAGCAAGTTCAATTCACAGAACTAGTTAGCAACACCTTGTGTTATTTGTAATATTCTCGTAAGTCTACAATTCGCTCAGAATTATAAGTTTTTTTTAATGCCAGCGATAGCACTCATACCGTTCAATACAAAAACGGTTCTTGAATTATAAGCTTTTTTTAATGCCAGCGATAGCACTGAGTTAATACAAAAACGGTTCTTACTGCTATTCTTTACAACAAAAGTATTTTTTGTAAATATTTCAAACATACTATTAGGAAAAGTAAATACATAGCTTTTTTTTGGACTGCTGTTATTTTGGATTGAGTACTAAGCGAGATCCGTCCCTGTAAAAATGATATCACGGTGTCCAATTTTATAGTAGTACCTACAAAATACAAAATTTGCTCTATTATTTCAATTAAGAATAACAGTCTGATATCATGATTTTGGAGACCTTACACTGTCACACGAAAAAATACCAACAAACTAAAGTATACACATACAAAACATCGTGAACGAAAGTGCAAAAATTCGAAACGCGAATTGATATTAGGCGCGCAAAAAGCGCCGATTGCGACCAAGTATCGCGAGTGGCATTCGGGACCGGCGGCCATTCCGGTTCTGCTCTCGTGCCCGCCAACTGATCCGCTATTGGAAATCCGCACTTTATAAATGAACCTTTTCCCAGTTGTATATATTAAAACCTTTATATATATTCCCGACCCATCTGGTGTAATGGTTAAGACGTCGACTATTTTAAAAGCGTTCCGGGTTTGATCCCCGGGCTGTACAAACATTTGTGTGCATGAATATTTCTGTTTGTAGTGGTCTGGATGTTATCTGTGTATAATATGTATGTATTTACAAAAATAAAATCCATAGTTGTTTAGTATCCATATTTCATAGATACTTAGCTTGGGGCTAGATTACACTGTGAATATCAGTTAATATTTATTTATTTATCTGTTTTATATTTTCGAAGCTTATCTATTTGAAATGGTAGAGTGATTACGTAGGGTTGTAAATGCACCTTTTTGTAACTGTCTCGTCTAGTTGCTTAAACCTTCTGAGCCTCGAGCAGGGGTTCTTTACACGATACGGTTTTAAGAACGTTGTAAAAGATGTTATGGTAGAGTGATTTCGATTCGATTCAGGGTTGTAGATGCACTTTTGGGCAACCTCGATACGGAGTGAGCTCGATATGAGCTCGATACGGAGTCCTTTACACAATACGCGTTTTTACGAACGCTGTAAAACGTGCGGAGAACATTACGTTTCTAGCTGATGTGTAAATTTAAAACCATAACCGATTAAACCTATTCTGATGTAATTCAATAGTTGGCCTCTAGATAGAGGTGTTTACATGCAGCTTCTACTAAGTAGGAAGTATTATATGGTGATTTTGGCAACTGTGTCTCCCGATTGGCATTCGGGACCGGCGGCCATTCCGGTTCTGCTCTCGTGCCCGCGAATTGATCCGCTATCGGAAATCCGCACTTTATAAATGAACCTTTTCCCACTTATATCAACGCTTCTTTATTTTATATTTTCGTGACAACCATTTGTAATTGTAGACACATTCGTGGAATTGTAAATGCACCTTGTAACTGTCTCGTCTAGTTGCTTAAACCTTCTGAGCCTCGAAGAGGGGTTCTTTACACGATACGGTTTTAAGAACGTTGTAAAATGTTATGTAGAGCGATTTCGATTGGATTCAGGTGTAGATGCACCATTGGGAAATCGCTTATTTGCCTGAGACTATCAGCCTCGATATGGGGTCCTTTACACGATACGATTTTTAGCCGATGTGTAAATTCAAGAGCATTACCAATAAAACACATTCTGATGTTAATTCAATAGTTGGCCTCTAGATAGAGGTGTTTACATGCAGCTACACATTTACTACTAAGTAGGAAGTGTTGTATGGTGATTTTGGCGACGATGTCTCCCGATTAGCATTCGGAACCGGCTGCCATTCCGGTTCTGCTCTTGTGCCCACAGACTGATCCGCTATCGGAAATCTGCATTGTATAAATGAACCTTTTGCCAGTTATATTGAGTTTTCTTCATATGTTTTAAATTTTGTTGGAACAAAAAACGTGGATTTACAAACCCACGATTTTTATAGGGTTGTAAATGCACCCTTTCGTAACTGTTCAGATCCATAAGTTTTTCTAGAGCTTTGATTCGGGGCACTTCACACGCTGCGATTGAATTAACGTTGTAAAGAATGTGTTGGTAGACCGATTTCGTAGGGGTTGTAAATGCACCTTTTGGTAACTGTCTTGTTCCTTAAGATTCATTAGAGCCTCGATACGGGGTAGTATACACGCTGTGGTTGTAAGAATATTTTATAATATATGTGGAATTTATTATCATCCTATATGAATATAAATATAATTACCAAACATGAATTAACACAGCACCACTTAGCCCCAAATTAAACAAGGAGCTTATACTATGGAACCTAAGCAACGGATAAATGTACATCTAACAGTACTATTCTTTTGTTCATACGCTAATGAAAGCATAGAAACATTTAAAATTTAATAACTGCCATAATCACACCCTAAGTTATAAAACAGCCGACCGCATGTGGTGAATTGCCATTTTTTTAGAAATTACAATTATACATTGCAACGGTTTGAATCATTAGCATTTTATAATCACAACGAGTGAGCGAGCCCAAACCCGCTACAGAACCATAAATATCCTTGCTTACTCCCACTTGACCGGTTTTTTGCTGGTTATTTTCCTTCTATCCGCGGAGATGGCATGAATCATGCAGTCGCCGACACAACGCGCCAGCGTCTGCAGCGCGCGCTAAACGCTTTCGAAATAAAAACTGACGTGTGTTACTGGCTAGTGAGAAAAAGTGTTATTCCTTAATTAAAAAGTTTAAATGTCAAACTGACAGCTACGAAGCGGGAATTCTGCTTCTTTTTCTTAAACGAGTGTTAATGTTTGTGGTTTTAACTTCAAAAAGTGCTATAATGGATAAACATATGACATACTGATTGTCAGTTAGTGTTATTTATACATGAAAATGCAATTTGTGCTCACAAAGTGGACTTAATATTTACTTTATTGGATGATTCAGTATCCGCCGTTTAATTTGCGAGCTTTAAAAGTTGTCCGTCTACACCGCCAATATACTTATGCCGCTCTTGTTTTTTTTTGCGAATCAACTTTTGACTTGGGTTAGAAGTGTATGGTGAATTTGAATTAATAGGTATTCTTACAGGCAGGAAACATCCGTTGAGTGGAGCTATTGTTTTGGAGATTTTATTTTACATAGGATTGTATTTTAGATTTTTGAGGTTTTTACAAATCATCGTATGTTGATGTAAGCTGATTGATTGGATGGTTTATTATGTTGACGAAATATACAAAGCTATATATATAATATTTTATTCACCTGTTGCCTTAGATCGCGAGGGCGCAGGTTCCAAACCTGTCAATCAATAATTTATGATCTTATGAAACACATATGTTATGCAATTCCAATAAATAAATAAAATAAAACCAATCCCGCCACCTCCAATGTGTTTTTTGAATGTACGTTTGTCCAACGCTCTTCAGGTGAAATGACGTTAACGTTTAAATATATTATTAAAGTGCTTCCTCTTTCCTAGCAAGTTATTTCGGGCCCCAGCGCGGTCTGTATGATACTTTCATCTGTAAAATAAGTTAATGTTAATGAAAGATTATGGTCATGAAATTCCCGTGAAATAAGAGTGCTCTGCACTTTTGTGTTTCGGGGTGAGGGCACTGTTGGCTACAGTGAAATAACCGGGTATAAAACACGAAACAACTGTTGTCTCGGTGTCGGGTGCAGTGGGGCATTGATGGAGAATAATCACTGTTTATCAGTTATTGATCTCCTTCAATGCCGCTCTGTCATGGTCAGGCGTATCACTTACTATCAGATGAGCGTCCTGACCGTGCTGTTTATTACGTAACATAAAAAAATACCACTTAATTTAAGTTAAATACTACTTAATCAATTCTAGAATTAATTATATTATTTCAAATCCAGTCTCCGTTAATACTTAAGATACTACATATAGTATGTTACTAGGGTTAATTATTATGTCAGTCAGTCAGTTTGAGCATTATCCAACGCACTCATGTGTGTAGCCGAGCTTACGGTCACTAGCTCTGTGTAACGGTTATAATCTTACCTAATTATAATACAGTTGCTTCGAAGAATATAATTTGTATCAGTTCTTGATTTTAATAGGGAGGAGCATATATTTTAAATCTATGGGGAGGAGGGTGTAATATACAGCCAAGTGCTGCCGTTAGCGGCTAATAGAAATTTGTCCATTCGATAATAATAAAAGTTTATTTATTATCTCTCCACAAATGACATTAATAAATACAGATCTAGCATTTATAGTGTAACAATTTGTCATTCGTGGGAGACTGGTGTCCATATAGGTTCGAAGACCTAGAAAAGAAAATGGGTCTTGGCAAGGGCTGTACATCCATCCACACATGTAGAGTACCTAAACAACGGATAGACATACTTATATACTTATTGTAAACACATACTTATTGCACATAGAAAACACCCAGACCAATACAAACCGACATGTTAATGCACACAAATGTGTGTACTGTCCGGGGATCGAACCCGGAACCCTTGATGTAGTAGCCGGCTTCTTAATCATTACACTAGTTGGGTCATTCAATAAAAACACTATGTATTTCTCCGGGCATCGTACCTACCTAATTACGAGTATGCTTTGAGCGAGAAGGGTAAGAGAGGCAATAAAAACATACCGCGTACTTTAACGCCTAGGTAACTGCATTGCGATCTCTATTTTGGAAGTCGACCCAGTGATGTGCACTCCATATATGCAATTAAACAGTGCATACGCGTCCAGACAACCCGGAAAATCGCCAACCTATTGATTCCCACTTACTCGCCCATTTAGATGTAGACGACCCATTTGGTGTTGCGGTTGAGAGGTCGGCTGCAACACCAAGGGTTCCGGGTTCGATCCCCGGGCAGTACAAACATTTGTGTGCATGAACATGTCTGTTTGTAATGGTCTGGGTGTTTTCTATGTATGATATGTATGTATTTACGAAAAAAAAAATGTATTTAAGTATATTTATCCGTTGTTCAGTACCCATAATACAGGCTTCACGCTTAACTTGGGGCTAGATGGCGCTGTGTGAATGTCAGTGGATATTTATTTATTTATTTTCCTCTACGGATTTGAAACCACAGGCGAACTACTGTCATCAACAGCACTCTATTCAACCTATCGCAGTCCACTGCTGGACATAGGTCTCCCCCATTTTGCGCCAGATATCCCGGTCCTCCGCTCAACAAGCTCAACAGCACTCAATTTAACAAAAATATAAATTATTTATTGTTTTTGCGATTAGTGTTCTTTGCATACGCTACTTTATTTCGTCAACAGATCTAAGAAGCTAATACGCTACGCATAGTCCGTGTCACTGTGATCCGTCAAGTTAATATAACGTGACTCTATGGGCTTACTTAGTAGAGCCCTTTATCGAGAATATATTGAACAACAATTTGG
Organism: Leucinodes orbonalis; assembly: GCA_019425675.1. NCBI lineage: Eukaryota > Metazoa > Arthropoda > Insecta > Lepidoptera > Crambidae > Leucinodes > Leucinodes orbonalis. The sequence continues at coordinate 60,447 of PQWD01005412.1, forward strand.
AACAACTGATACAATGGTGTGGACTGTCGCCTTCCTACCAGGAGGCCTGAGCTTCAAATCCCGACACGTACCAATGTGTTTTCGAATTTTCGAAAATATATGTACGTTATCCGACGCTCTTACGGTGAAGGAAAACATCGTGATGAAACCTTCATACACGCTTGCGAAGAGATTCGAAGGTTGTGTGTGAAGTCGTCCAATCCGTACTGGGCCCGCGTGGACGACTAAGACCTAATCACCCTATACGGGTAGGCTCGTGCCCCTCGGAGGGGACGTTTAATGAGCTGATGATGATACAATGGTGAACTTAAAAAACTTGTTACTATTTCATTAAAAAAATGTGACGTCATCATCATCAGCTCATTATAGGTCCCTCCACCGAGGCAAGAGCCTACCCGTAAAGAGTGTATATGTCCTAAAATTACTGATATTATTGTACTCAAGAATACTATGTAGTAACTCATACAATCGGCCAATATTAAAATTAATATAAATTTATCCTCATGCAATTCAAATCAGTCAAATCTAAAAGGCTTTCGCTGATCTATCACTACTTCCATACTTTATAATCACGTCTGCCTTGTGGATGTTGTATCTCGTTCAAAAAGATAAAGAGTGAAAGCTTTTGTTAACTGCTGTGTCGGGTAAACAATACAATGACAATCCATAATTAAAATGCGTAACAGTTATGTTCAATTTTGGTGTTAATTTATCATCATCATCAGCTCATTAAACGTCCCCACCGAGGGTCACGAGCCTACCCGTATAGAGTGATTAGGCCTAAGTCGTCCACGCGGGCCCAGTGCGGATTGGACGACTTCACACACAACCTTTGAATCTCTTCGCAGGCGTGCATGAAGGTTTCCTCACGATGTTTTCCTTCACCGTAAGAGCGTCGGATAACGTACATATATTTTTCGAAAATCCGAAAACACATTGGTACGTGTCGGGATTTGAACCTCAGCCCTCCCGGTACGAGAGCGACAGTCCACACCATTGAGCCACCGACGCTCTAATTTTAATAAGTTAATTTATACTTTAATATAATGAAAAGTATTTGACATAAATAATATGAGCGTCTATTGAATTAAATAGCGTCGGTGGCTCATTGGTTTCGGCTGTGGCCTACCGATCTAGAGGGTGCAGGTTTAAATCCCACCACGTACCAATCTATTTTCGAATTTTCCAAATTGTATGTGCGTTTATCCGACGCTCGTACGGTGAAGGAAAATATCGTTCCCCGATCATTACAACCTGGCCGTCTTCAAGGCAAGAGTGAATAGGCTGTTTCTAGGTAGGCATTATCCATCCTCGGCCGCATCATCACTTTCCATCAGGTGAGATGACGGTCAAATGTCTGCCTATAGTAAATAAAAAAAAATCGAAGAAATTCAAAGACGATGCGTGAAGTCGGACAATCCGCACTGGGCCCGCGTATACGACTAAGGCCTATACACACTACAAGTAGGCTCGTGCCCCTCGGTGGGAACATAGAATACGCTGAGAATAAATATGGAAGCTTTAATAAAGAATAGTTAGATTGACGAACAATCAGACATAGCTGGGTTTAAATTGGTAATGTATTAAAATGAATTGTCTAATGGTGCTACCAATTAAAATCTACCATAAATAAAACGAATGAGTACAAAATTTTACTATTGAGACACAATTACGATCCTACTAGAGCGTTTTAAAATTAGAGACATCAGGTGAGATGGCGGTCAAATGTCTGCCTATAAAGGATAAAAAAAAAGCGGAATCGGATGTGGTTTTAAGTTACAATCGCCTATATTGCCGGGACAGAATCATCTTTACTTACAGACAATTGATTCAGCCTGCAGTGCAAAACTGGGAAACGTCTACTGCTAGACACGTCCCCCTTAAATGACTTGTCTCCATAGACTGTATACTCGGACCATTGATACCATGAGGATCCAATAAGTATTAGTAAGTGATCTACTTTCGCTATTTGGTAGAATACACCACAACTAGGTTGGGTTTGGCTTTGATCCCAATGTGGTATCCTTCATCCCAATAGCTTTACTAAACTAAAAATCTGTTGTAATAATTTTGTCTATTCAGCTACACCTGCATTTCATGTTAGATTATAAAATACGCGACGTCATGTTATCGACTTTCGATCACGTTATATAAAAAGCGTCCATTTATAAATCGTATCAGTTGTTTTATTGATATAACATTAAAAAATATATTTATGCACACACATAACCCCAATGACACAATCGGATGATTTGGCAGAATCTGTCAATTTTACACGGAAGTGATTTGCCAGTGGGCACACGGCTTTACAATCGCAATATATTAAATTCAATGCCCAGTACCGTCGCGCTCGCTGAGTCGACTTTCCAAAATTCACCCAGCACTGTGTTATAACAATTAAAGTTCAGTGTTTTGGCTGGCAGTGCCATAGTGTGGACGTAGCTTTAATTGCTCATGTGAAAAAAGTGAAGTTTTGTTTTTAGTGCATTCCAAATTTGAATTTTAAAAATGGCGCGCTCTTTTTCTCGTGCTATACGGAGCATATGGAATTTGGCATGGCTGTTGGCTACAAAGGTTTTCTTGGTAAATAGTTTTTGATACAATTACACTTTATATGCTAATTAGAATGGAAACAAAGATGGTTTGGTTGTGATTTCTCTACGCGGATGAGAAATTAAGGCATACTTAGACCAACAGTTGTCAACAGTGTATTTTAGCTTAAGTGAATTGCCATTATAGTTCCAAAGACCTTGTAATAAGGTCACCGTAAGGTAAGGGACCGTGTATAAGGTCCTTAATTTTACTAATTTCTCCTGTCAGTTATTATTTTGGTATAGGCAACTGTGTTTCAAGCTGAAAGGTGAGCCAGGCGGTAAAATTAATGGGTACTTCGACTTAACATCTTTATGTCACAAGCAAATTGCACTGTGATTAATTCTATGCCATCACTGCACTGTCTGTTCCAGTGCTTACTAATGTGATGCAAAAATTTCGGCCCGCTAAACAATATCTGCCCTGCAAAATGGAACGTAACAGATTGATAATGATTAATGACATTTATTGATGTTATTTTTTGTTGTTCTGCGAAGCTTCTACTTCTTAGTAAGTTCGGACATTGAAGCACTACATTTGCTTGCTTTAACCTAATATTATTGAGGACTACTGCTGTAAATAAAAATACATTTAACAGAAAAAGACATTTGTATTCGTGTCATTGATGTTTATTTGTACGTTTACCCGTTATACCACCTCGTCTAATCAGTGCTAAGTCTAGACTTCCATGTCTTTAACGAAACTCCAAAGAAAATAAAATGTATATTTTAGATCTGTAAAGGATAATAAACTGATAGTGCTATAGCGGAAAACGCAAATCAATGATTTAGTTTTAAAAGAGAGAGCAAAAAAGCACCAGTAGAATACTAAAACTAACTAAAAACAAATAAATTAAATGAACATCAGATTTCAAGGCCATAAACTTAATCGTTTCAAAAATTAAAAAAAACAGTTATAAATACTAGTGGCCAGAGAGCAAATGTTCAAAATTCAAACAACTTGAATTACCATAAACAAGTGAACGTTCATAACCTGGATATAGGTGGCCAGTATTTATGTTTGGAACAGCAATAAGGATGTAAACAAAGCTGCGCATGTCACTTCCACATTCCCAGAAGGATCGTAGGCGTGATATAGTCTGTTACGCAGATACCATCAAAATGGAGACCGGTTTACGCGCCATAAACTCTTACTTAGGCAGTTTAATAGCATTCATTGTTTGAAACATCTATTTGTAATGAACTTGAAGACAAAGTGTATTGAAACACTTTAATGTTTAAATTGAGCCTGGTAAAACTAACTAAATATGTATGTTAAGCACAACAGGGGAACTCGTATAATATTATTTCGTCACTCACCAATGATGTAAAAAAGTATGGATTCGTGATATGCAAACAAAACAATTGAAAAAAGTGTTCCGAATGCAGTAACAGCACACATAAACATATTTCGAACACATTTACATAAGCAAAAGAGTACAAACTGTACTCTCTTCGGCGGTTTGTTTTTGAGGCACCGATGGCTTATCTACCTTTATATAAAGGTAGATACGCCATCGGTGATACAGATGGTAATACAGAATATCATTGTCATCCACCAGATGCTTTTAACCATAGTTGATTAACTTTACCCTAGCCAATATCAAGCCATCAACAATTTAGACTAAAATTATGTTTTCATTTCGGAACCATATTTTTTTCCGTTGTATTCATCATCATCAGCCCATTATACGTCTCTTCCAAAGGCACGAGCCTACCCGTAAAGGGTGTATAGGCCTTAGTCGTCCACGCGGCCTAGTTCGGATTGACCGACTTCACGCACAAATTTTGAATCTTTTCATAGGCATGCGATAGGAAACCTCGCGGTGTTTTCCTTTGCCGTAAGAGCGTCGGTTAAACATACATTAATATCGAAAATTCGAAAAGACATTCGTACTTGGCGGGGTTTGAACTTGCACCCTCCAGATCGGAAGGTAACAGTCCACACCAATGAGCCACCGACGCTCTCTGTAATAAATAATCTATCTTTCTTAAATAGTGATTAAAACTCCTTAAATCAATAATTCCTTCATGGCCGTGTTACTACGTGTATACTATATTCATATATTGAATTGTAAGTTCTTAGTATAAAGCTAAGTTTGATGGATGACATTATAATGTCGCGTAGGTTTATAAGCCCCTTTATTATAAATGTAATCTTGTAACCGTTGTTTATTAAGCAAACGCTTTTCAATAAGACGATATATTTTGTTCATACAAGGAATATCAGTGACTACTGCTAGGAAAGTCTCTTTTGACGACCTATTTGGTGTTTTAGTTATGTACATAAGACGTCAACTGCAACACCAATAATTCCGGGTTCGATCCCCGGCTGTACAAACGTGTGTCATGAACATGTCTGTTTGTAATGGTCTGGGTGTTTTCTATGTAAAATATGTAAGTATTTACAAAAAAATATATAAGTATGTTTATCCGTTGTTTAGTACCCATAATACAGGCTTCACGCTTAACTTGGGGCTAGATAGCGCTGTGTGAATGTCAGTTTGTTAGACTTTTACTAGGTGGTAGACTCTATACTGTGTCGTCTAAGTAGGTACAACCGCAGTGCCAGATATCATCCCGTGAAACAGAAGTGTTACGCACTTTGTGTTTCGGGATGAGGGCACTGTAGCTGGTGAAATTATGGGGTACAAGATACCTAACATCGGTTGTCTCGGGTGTCGGGCGCTGTGCGGCGTTGTGACCAATAACTGTATATCAGTTGTTGGTCTTCTTCGATGCCGCTCTGTTATGGCCAGGCGTATCACTTGCCATGAGGTGAGCGTTCTAACCACAGACATCCGAAAATACAATTAGACTGGACAAGCCGCCAAGTTTATAGGCAGTCCCAGTGTCGCAATTTCTTTTCGGTTCTTACCTGTGAAAAGTTATTCTATTACTTGGTAAATTTACTGATTCATTGCGATGATGGCATGTTACAATTTCAAAGGATGGCATTTTGGGAAAAAACGGTATTTTTTCTAATATTCGTGCGTCTTGACTTGTCTCACAGAGCGTAAACTGGCAGCGAGTGTATGCTCGTTGAGCTTACATTTGTCGCACTTTAAACGCGGCTCGCCCCATCTCTTGTATTGGGAAATCTGTGGTTCTAACATAAAAAAAAAACATAAAACAACCCGACTGTCGAGGGAGGGTTATATTTTTCATGCGTAATATCGTCATAATACCGTAGAAGTCGTATCAAAATGCGATCACGGATGCGACGGCGGTGTTGCAAGCAGCACAAGCGACCGCCCACAGTCTATCTGCATTATGGAATGTTTTGCAATATTGCCAAGGATGCATAGTTTTTGTCTTTCTCTTATATAAAATATTAACCACAATTAGCCATATGTGCAGACATGACGATGAGGTAGGGTTTTAGATTAAATTAGTCTGTTTTACATCAAGTTTTATTTTATTCTTAGTGTTTCGTTTTAACTATCATGGTATTTCTCATAAATGATTTACCATAAAAAGCCATATCTGTAGATATGATAACCAATAGTGGGTTTTAAGTTTTATTAGTTTGTTTTAACTCAAGTTATGTTTTATTTATAGCCTTTAAGGAGTTTAATTTTTCTCTTCTACGGTTAACCAAAAACCGTATTTTTAGTATTGGTGACTAAGTAAGGTTTAAGTTCATTCAGTTTGTTTATTATATATTTTTTACATAAAAAAACTGGATTCCTCAATAACGTTATTCAGACGTAACGGATTCTGTTCAGAACACCTCAAACAACGCGTCGTTTGATAGCATGCTATTATTAACCGGTATAGGCTAAGCAATAACCATTTGTATTCAATTGTGTGTTCTACTAGCATAGCTTTATGGTCAAAATCGTTATACAATACAAGACGAGGATAATTTATGAATCTTTTGTATGTGGTTTTCAATTTGTAATTAAAAGGGTGACATATTTCTAATAAGCAGGAATCAATTTGCAGAAGTACTCGTATAGTAGGAATAACTCAGTAGAACAATTCGACTATACAACCTTTCATTTCATTCAATTATTTTATCTTTCTGTATTTCGATTTGACATAACAACAAAATTTCATAATCTTTACCTTTGTGACATCATCATCATCAGCTCATTAAACGTCCCCACCGAGGGGCACGAACCTACTCGTATAGGGTGATTAGGCCATAGTCGTCCACGCGGGCCCAGTGCGGATTGGACGACTTCACACACAACCTTTGAATCTCTTCGCAGGCATGCATGAAGGTTTCCTCACGATGTTTTCCTTCACCGAGAGCATCGGATAACGTACATATATTTTCGAAAATTCGAAAACACATTGGTACGTGTCGGGATTTGAACCTCAGACCTTTGCGACATACCTAATTCAAATGTATAATAACTCAACAGTCGATACATATCTTATTCACACTATCTTATATCATTATTGATAAATAAAATCTTTAAGTCTACTTTGTGTTATCATTATGTAAACGATTATTGTACTGTGACTAAGAAACCCTTTTGTAGAGCTTTCCGCGTATTTATGTTGATTAATATTCCCCTACTTACGTATACTTTATAAAAACTAAATAGTACTTAATAAAGTGGTCAATCAGTATAGGAAAACATTATAGTGTGTTTGTTGAGAAACCTTTCATTGTGCTAAGGCATTATCCTTATAAGAAAATTATAAAACATTAAAAACAATAATAAAGTTTTTTTTCTTATTCCACAACAAACTTAAAAATAATAACAGGCGTAAATGTTATACAGGTAATTAGTAAAAAGCATTTATTGTGGAAGATTGGAGCCTGAATTACACGTATGTATACGTCTGGTCCCCAGGACTTCACCCTCATTCATTGACTCTTCGGTAACAACTACTCAAGATACTATTATTTTATGTACGTTTATCCGCTCTTATGGTGAGGAAACCTGCGCACACTTGCTAAAAGATTCAAAGGTGGTGCGTGAATTCGGGCAATCCGTACTTGGCCCGCGTGGACGACTAAGGCCTAATCACCTATTACGGGTAGGCTCGTCCCCGTCGGTGGGGACGTTCAATGACTATCATCATCATCAGCTCATAAACATCCCCACCGATAAGCCTAGTGCGGATTGGCAGACTATACGCACGATGCGATGCTGACTATATTTTTGCATAATTCCATCCAAACAAACAATGTAACAAATGATTTACCTAGAGTTTACTCTCTTTAACAGCGCTTTTTCTTTAAGTATATCTATTCGCTGTTGGCTGCAGTGGCTTTCACAGCTTCAATGGACAAGGCTTTAACAGCTCATGAGAGTCCACTGCTGGGCCTACCACATGATAAGGTTATTCCATTTTTTTTGTTCAGTTAAAGATAGTAGTACCAATAAATGTTAAGGTTGTTTAAGAGCTTAAACTCTGAATATTTTATCTCTAAGTAGGGGTAATGACAATGGTATTCAAATCAGCCATTCATAATACGGCTCCGATAGAATATTATACAGCTAAAACTATGTGTGCGTAGCGAGAACTATATATTGTGAATCTTAATCACGAATACATAAGAATCTATTGTTATAAAGAGATTATAAAGCGCATCTGCGAACTATTCGAAGTCGAACAACGTTCGCAAATGAGAAAAGTTTTCGATGCAACAATGAGATAGTTTGATAAACCTCCATTGTTGTCGACAATTGCCGAATCGGAAATGTAACTGATTGTTATGATTTATGCAACGCCTTTGATAACATGGACCTCGTGAAATCCAGAGTGATTTGTCGTTTCTGTCATTTAATTTTTATACCATCGTAAAATATATACTAAATTATTATATTGCAAAAATATTAGTAAATTAGACTTTGGGCTTTCGCTGGGTACTATTATGGGTCATGTTTCAATATATCCGCCAATTTCAAGTTTATTAGTCATTACCATTAGACATAATCCTTGACTAGCCCACGCTTGCTAAGTGACATTTAAGTCTCAATATTCATAAAGATTTCATTTCAAAAATACGTAGAAGTGACAAAGTAGTCATTAGTTAATGTTTATGTTTCAATCACGATTAATTAAAGTTGCACTTTAAGTCTTATATGTAGAATTTTAATGTCGAAATTCAAGTAAACACAATTTATTAAAAGACTATTAGGTAGACCAAATGCATTACTAACCCGTACCTCTTTGAGTCAACCAGCTGATAAACATTTTGGTTCTTCTTTGTTGTGCATTATTTTGTTTTTGCTCCCACTATTTCCTTTTGTTATCGACCCTATTATTCATAAACTGTTTACCTTCTTTGCCATTAGCAGTATATTGACTCAGAGTTATTTTAGTTTAATTTCAACTGGGACCTACGACAGACGTGCAGTAATTTGTCATAGTGACGGACAACTTGCTCGAAAAAATTAATCATTTCTACTAATTTTATTTAAGGACATGTGGTTGTATATCGTTTAAAATAATCATCGGTGATGAGTTGGAAAGCTCAGGTGATGTGATAAGTGATGATGTTAAGTGCGATACCCGAGTGTTATAATAAGCAATTGCTAATAAAGTGGTACTTATGAGTCAAGGATGGAAAAGAAGGTTTTGCTGGGTGACGGAAGGAAAAGTCGCACGATTATGGGTATGTTTGTTTCCTTATTTAATTATCAATCTGGTAATGTATATAAAATGTTACGCTTAGTGAATATTTATGTGTTTCTAAGTTAAATATGTATTTTTGAATAAAATGATGAAAAGTGCAGAAGTATGTCAATAAACAGTTACAACGGGCAATATACGTATCTTTTTAAAATTTTATTACTATGTGAAATTTAGACAAAGGTCGCGTTCCTGTATTGTTGTTTTTAATATTCAAATGTCAATTAAAAGTGTTGGAATTATGAAAAATGGAACATTCCTGTTTTGAATCCGCAGTTAGGATAGTGAAATTCCTAATATAATAACTGCAAAGACAAAAACTTTGTTATAACGAGTTTAATGTAGATGCATACATTGATCATACAATATTTTTATCTGTATTTGTTTTTTTTTATCAAATCTGTTATTTGATTATTTTGATAATCTTAAATACTTCATAATTGTAATATTAATAAAATCTAACAAACTATTAATATTTTTTACGTTCTAATACCTCGTACTATATTTAACTAAATAATTGAGCTTAATTATAAATCAATCGGGTAACCAAATTAAATAGATCAAATAAAATTTATTTGATTTGGTTAGGTGTTTGATACTCTTATAGCGAACTATAAGACCTTTTAATCGCCATTAATCGCTAATAAAAAAAAAATGCTTAAAAAGTCTGTTCAATCCGAATGCGATGTTGAAGGGACCAAATAATCATGAAATCATCCCCTTGCCGCATATTATTTTTCTCGACCCATTTGGTGTAATGTTTGAGACGTCGTATACTACACCAAGGGTTCCGGGTTCGATTCCTAGGCAGTACAAACATGTCTGTTTGTATTGGTCTGGGCGTTTTATATGTATAATATTATCGTATTTAAAAATATATAGTAAGTATGTGTATCCGCTGTTACCCATATACAGGCTGCTTAGTTTAGGACTAGATGGCGCTGTGTGAATGTCAGATATTTTATTTATTTCCGAAGTAAATAAACTGCCGTAATCGAGTAGACAGTCATATAGACAAGTTTATATGATAAACAAGTCAAAACTCAATTCCGACAATTTGTCAATGCGGTCCAATTGGTTGCAGGAACCGGCGCGCGCGTCTGCGATAACGATATCGTTTTCCGTTCTTATTCAGTGTTTATACGAGCTATTATGATTGATATACTGAGTATAATTGAATCATTGTTTATAATTAAAGTCCACGTATGAGTTGGAATTATTCATCTAATGTAAATATTCAAGTAGTTATGTGCCTAAACAATTAATCGTGCACCTAAAACGTTCGTTAAGTTTAAGTTCCAAATAATTTTCATAAAGTCCCGCTGTTATGTATGCTAGTTTATTTTGATAAAAGTATTAAAATATGAAGAAGTCAATTACTCATACCATTTAGTAGTGGGTTGAATAATACCCTTATTATGAAATGTTCTGCATCTCATTACCTTAAACTATCGCTATTATAATTATAACAGTATTAAAAGTGCGTTAGTCGATAACATAACTTCGTGTCCGTCAAGCCATAAAAAATGTATGGGAAATGTCGTTGAGAAAAATTGAAAAAAGAAGCTCAGTTGATCTATCAGTCGGACATCCGTTAAAAAAAGTAACACAAAAATCTAACTATAAAAGTTTCTGACCGGATGGCATAGAAAAAAATGGAAATTATCTTTTTGGCAAATCAAAAAAAGTATCTCAGTTGATTTGTTAATTGAACATCCGTATTATAGGAAGCAACACAAAAAGCATGACTTTAAAAATCATTGCCTTACTCTGTGAGTTGAGGATGACTCATAGATCGTCACGCCTTAAAAATTGTATGGAAAATGTCGTAAAAGATTAAAAAAAAGAAGCTTAGTTAATCTATCAGTCGATCATGCATATTATTGTTAGCAACAAAAAAAGCTTGCCATAAAAGTTTCTAACCTGATTCCGTGACTCAGACCTCATGCTATAGATATTGTATGGAAATAAACTTTTTTGACAGATCAAAAGAAGTATCTCAGTTGACTTGTCACGCCAACATCCGTACTATAGGAAGCAACTTAAAAAGCATGCTATAAAAGTTTCTCCATATCTCCATCAGGCGGAGCTAGTGGCGGCGGTGCGGCGGCGCGGGCGCGGCGACGTCAGCGACGACGACGAAGACCTAGGCCTGCCTCGGAGTCCCCCGGCGTCGCCGCCAACTGATAAGGCTGATAAGGTAAGAAACATATCCATTTATTTGGATAACCAATAAAATCATACACTTAGCAAATTATAAGTATTTTACGCACATGAATACACGATATAGCGATGCCTGAATTTTATGCTGCCACGGTTTGTACAAACAAAACTTGCGAAAAAAATATAAAAATACACATATCTATGGACACAAAATTATACAATAAATGAAAGAAGAAGTATATGACTGCTTTTATTCAGCCAAGAACTCAATTCAAAGGATTTAACGCAAATGGGGTTCAACGAGGTATATGTCAATATCGCATAAATAAATAAATTTCTTAGACCTTTGGTCTTGCAATTTATTATCCTAACACCAACTGGACCGTATGCTCTATTGCCTCCGGTTCAATAAAAAAATAATGCTTTAAATTTTAAACTATTGTGATGATTATACTCGTATTAAATTTATTACGCTAATGTTTTGATAGATATTATTAATATCCTTTAAATATTTATGGAAAAAGTTATTATGTGTGGTCTTTTGTCGTAGTCAACCGTTTGTTAAAAGGTAACTACCATGTATATAAGCTCAACCACCAGGATGAATCAGATGAGCTTAAGTTTAATCTTTTGGCTAGCTCAATCCATTGAGACCTGACTTACCGAAATGAGCTGAGGCTAAATGACACAAGCTTAAGTTACATCTAATGACTTCAGACTAGTTCAAATGAGCGCAGGATTCACATAATACGTTAAAGCTTCTCTCTCTCTCTTCAACCTATCGCAGTCCACTGCTGGACATAGGTCTCCCCCATTTTGCGCCAGATATCCCGGTCCCCCGCTTTTCTCATCCAGCTCCCACCAGCGACCTTCCGCAAGTCGTCGGTCCATCGGGCCGGAGGGCGTCCTACGCTACGCTTGCCAAGACGCGGTCTCCACTCCAGAACTCGTCTGCTCCAACGGCCATCGGTTCTACGACATACGTGACCAGCCCACTGCCACTTCAACACTGTTAAAGCTTATTATGTCTAAAAAGCTCAACCAGGTTTTTATGAGTTTAAGCTTAATTGAATGGTCCATTTAATTCTAATCAGCCAATACCCAAAATCTTATTTAGGAAAATTAATTTAAACCTGCGAAAGCTAAGACAGACAGTTTGACCCAAGACTAATTACATTACTAGCTGAATAAGTAACTGAATTTTTCTATATCAAATATCAAAGTTTGAAATTCAACAAAGAGCCACATAGCGGACAATGACAGTGCTATTGGATTCCTTTAAGGTATTTAATTGGCGACCCCATATGCTGCTAGGAAACGCACTGAACAATACAACGAAGTATTGTATTTATTATTTTTAAAATCCATTTAACAATACTAAGTGGTTACGCACGCCATCTAGTGAAAGTTGTAAGCATTAAACATTGCAAGTTTCTCTCAACTTTGTATGATGACGCTACATGTACGATAATAAGTTAAATGATTGTTAAATATTTAAAGAATGTTTTATTAATAAATAAATATTACATTCAAACTAGATTAGAGTGATGCTAATCTCTTTAATATATAGATAATTACAAGATCTTACAAAAAATAAATGTGTACATTTTTGCATCCATATTTGGAAACGCCACTTTCTTAGTTTAATGTAATAGTTTTTAAAACAAAAAATATTACACTTACACATATCTGATAAGTTGGCATATGATTGTAATCATCAACTGATAACATTTTATCATTTATAACTTTCATTATTACGCAATAACAGTTGATTACTGGATAATGCCTTCGTAACATATGGATATAATTGCATAATAAACCGTTATCCGAATCGGGCTTAATTTTGATAACCTTGTTCTAGACAGTATATCTAAAAATATATAAAACTCAAAGATGGCTGACTGAGTGCCGGCCCAAACACTGGACGGATCGGGCTGACATTAGGCATGCAAGTAGATTTTTTGGCGTAGTCATCTGCTTCTTCTTCTTCTTAGCGTGTCGAAGACAAACACACATTCAAATTTTAGCGGCCCAGAAAGCAGCCACAGTGACAGCATTATCCGATGCTGTCATCACCTGCTAAGGACGGATTTTGATTAACGCGACTGAATTATACTTTTTAACGCGACCGAAGCCGTGGGCAAAAGTTAGTGTACATTATATGATTATTTAAATAAACGTACACAATAAATAATATTTCAAAATCAGATGCTGTCAACATTTTTTTATCTCGAATATACAGGCTATATCGTTACATGAAACTTTTATATACGATAATCAAGACTTTTTAGTTTCTAACACTAACTAGCGGTTTTTAAATAGCAAAGTGAGCAAAAGCATCAGCGAGTGCATAATGTGTGTGCAACCTCGCACAAATGCACTTTCACCGTTGCATCCAAACAATGCACGCCAACGTCCCACGTGTATGCACTTATAGAAGCGCATGCGAATCCGAGATGATAAATTCCGAATTTCATTCCTTGTTTGGTTTATAAAAGAAAGGAGGGATAAACTCAATCAATTTACCTTTTATACATTTGAACTTACTATTTATATTTCATCATCATCAGCCTATGATTTCCCACTGCAGAGACAGGCCTTCCCACATTGCTATTGCACCCACCACTCGGGCCTAGTGCAGATCATTTGATTTCACATTAAGACAACAACTGGATAAAGAATATATATCCTTTTGAAGAAATATATTCTTTTTTTTTGTTGAATATTATTTTTTGGTAAGAGCGTCGGTGGCTCTGTGGTGTGGACTGTCGCCTTCCTACCGGGAGGGCTGAGGTTCAAATCCCGACACGTACCAATGTATTTTCGCAGATATATGTACGTTATCCGACGCTCTTACGGGAAGGAAAACATCGTGAGGAAACCTTCATGCACGCCTGCGAAGAGATTCAAAGGTTGTGTGTCGTCCAATCCGCACTGGGCCCGCGTGGACGACTAAGGCCTAATCACCCTATACGGGTAGGCTCGTGCCCCTCGGTGGGGACGTTTAATGAGCTGATGATGATGATGATGATTATTTTTTGGTAAAGTGTCATTTCCGGTTTTGGTAGGTACATATCACCAATTTCCCATTTCCAAAGTATTTAAGTCGGCAACAAGTACGCATTGCGCTTGTTTTTTCGTATGTTCATTTTGCTTTTAATCGTAGATGACCATCTTCACCAGGAAAACCCACAATGACGATTATGTACTGCCCAATTTACCCACAACCCTATTATGGAAAGGCATGTGCCCTGTATAGGTACGTTAAAGGATTTAGTTATTTAATTTTAAATATATGTATGTATTTTCCATAAAAAAAATAACTATATAAGTATGTTTATCCGATGTTTTGTACCCAAATTATTTAGATGCTAATGCTTAGTTTGTGACTAGACTGGTGGCTGTGTGAATTTCAGTATTAATTTTTTATTCAATAAATTAATGACAAAATGATGACCAATAAAACAAACCCTGGTGGTCAGTTTCCAAATCGCCTTATTTCATCATATTATTGCTAGGCATGGGTGGTGGGGGCTATCACTTCAATCAGATGAACCATCTACTCCTTTGCCCACGTATAGAAAAAAACAATTCATTACGTAACCATCCAGAGATTTTGAATAATAATCTAATTTAGTAAATAACCATTTGCCAAAGTTTTTGTCATGATTTTTGGCTGTAATCTACCTTTAAATAAATAATATTGGTTGTAGCAAATCTACACCAGTTAGGTATCGATTATATTACGTTACATTTTCACTCGGACATAGATCAAATAGCAAATTGTGAAACTCTTGTAATCGTATACTTATGTATAAGTTATGTTAAGTTTTTATATACATTTTAATTTTTGTAGATAAACACTAGGTTCGCTCACAAAGTGTTTTTTTATGTTATAAGTGTACAGGACGGTCAGGGCGCCTGATGGTAAGCGATACGCCTAACCATGACAGAGCGGCATTGAAGGAGACCAACAACTGATAGACAGATATTATCCTCTATCAATGCCGCACTGCGCCCGTCACATGAGAACAGATGTTACGTCTTTAATACCCGATAATTTCACTAGCTACAGTGCCCTCATCCCGAAACACAAAAGTGCATAACACTCCTGTTTCACGATATCTGGTACTGCGGTGGTACCTACCTACACGAAAGAAAGAAATGCAATTTTTCAGTTTATCACTTTTTCATAAAAGGCAATGCTTGAACCATAACATACTGTTAGCATACCGATATCCATTTGATGGCATATCTAGCTGTTAGCGGTTCTCCAATGCACTATAACACTGCAAACCGTTGCATTCTAACGGGGGAGGGTGCAGACGTCGGCATGCTTGGCTTCCGAGTAGTTGGTGAATATGGTTATTTAAAACAATGTCAGTGTCGGACGAACCGATTTAAGTTTCCGTGTTTTTATCATTATCATCGCATCTTCATATGTCTACGTTATCCAACGCTATGACGGTGAAGGAAAACATCGTAAAAAAACCTGCGCAAGCATGCGCAGAGATTCAAAGGTTGTCCGTGAATAAGTCAATGTATGTGTTGAGTGGCTCGGACATTTTTGGTCGATGATGATGTTTAGTATTGTGTATGTAGTTAGTTTATTGTATTATCATCATCATCAGCTCATTAAGCATCCCCACCGAGAGGCACGAGCCTACTCATAAAGGGTGTATTATACTTTGACGAAGGGTTAAAATAAAATGAGACAACAACAGTCCGAACCAGTGGTAGAATCAAATTTAACATTAATAATTGTTCTATAACCTAATTAGAATAAATATATTTGATTTTGATAGACCGAGTGTCGATCGTCTTGACATTGATTGTGTCAAGAGGGACAAAACTGGCGCCATTATTAAGGCCACACCTCATCATTATGTCTCATTCTTGGATACCTACCATTTACCGTCTTCTCTAAAATATTCTTCTTAGGCATTCTGAAACATCAACCATCATTGCATAAGCCTTAAAAATAGAGACTCACTGTGTTTATGAAAAGGACAGTCTTTTTATCATTATTACGATCGAACTTTACAAGAGGTCTTTTAGTCGGAAAAATTGTATGTCCATTTGAACACAATTATCCACCCACAGATTCAAAGCATAGTAATGATACGATCAATACTCTGTTTCAACCTTTGACATTTGTCAAGGTGTACATAAAATATGTAACAACGCGGAATACATCTATTATTGCCGTATTTAGACTGTAGGCAGAGCGTCGGTGTCTCAATGGTGTGGACTGATGCCCTCGTACCGGGAGGGCTGAGGTTCAAATCCCGCTTACGTTAATCCGACGCTCTTACGGTGAAGGAAAACATCGTGAAAAAAACTTCGCACGCCTGCGAAGAAATTAAAAGGTTGTGCGTGAAGTCGGCCAACCCGCAGTGCGCCCGCGTGGACGACAAAGACCTAAACACCCTTTACGGGTAGGCTCGTGCGAGGGGCACGTGGGGACGTATAATGAGCTGATGATGATGTAGGCTGGATACAGTTATTTGAATAGGTAAGTATACTAAAACGGCTTGTTTTATTAGTACCCGTATTAAAAGTTTCACGCTTAACTTGGGGCTAGATGGCGTTTTGTGAATGTCAGTGGATATTTATTTATTTATCATCCCCTATGATTATCCCTGCTTACATATATCTCTTCATCTCTGGATTTTTTGGATTGCGCGCGGAAAAGTATCTTGTGTAATAATAAGTTTTATATAAAAATATAACCTCCTTAAGATTCACTTTTAATTTATTTGTAGAAACATTACCAGAAACAGGAAAAAATTCATCAGCAAACGTAACATATCCACCTACTTGCATATCGTATTTGACAGGTTTTTCAAGAATACCTTTATAAGCACCAATACATACAATTGTTAAGTGTATAGTATCTTTTATTGCAGTTGTAATTGTTTATCATAACTGGATGGCTTGTTACCAAATGTTCCTTAATTCGATCGTAGACAAGTGCTTGTGAACTAGGGGGCTTCAAACCGGCAAGCATGATGTGATCTGCTCATTGTATGTCATTATACTAATAGTGGCATGTACTCTATATAGGTTTGCAATAAACAGTGTTTTCCGACAACCCATAAAATGGCCATCATATTAAAGATCCTTTTTTCTTCAATTGTCTGATAGAGCATTTAAGGAATTTCACGATGTATGATTAGCTATCAGCAACAAAACTAAATTTGCCATTTCATTCTGCTTTTCCCGCTATTCCCCTAAATAATTATTGCCTGCCATAAGTGATGTCAATTTCATATTAACCACCACAGACATCAGAATATACATTAGACTGGACAAGCCGCCAAGTTTATAGGCAGTCCCAGTGTCGCAATTTCTTTTCGGTTCTTACCTGTGAAAAGTCATTATATTTCTTGGTAAATTTACTGATTCATTGCGATGATGGCATGTTACAATTGCACAGGATGGCATTTTGGGAAAAAAACGGTAATTTCTTCTAATATTCGTGCGTCTTGTCTCGTCTACTGAGCGTAAACTGGTAGCCAGTGTATGCTCGTTGAGCTTAATTCTCTCCTGTTTTGGCAAATCTGTGTTAGCCACGCTAAGCAGACGGTTTTCTATGAGCCTATTGCTATATATGATACTATTGCCCATCATTTGTTGAAATTTCTCGTCGTCACCGCTTACAACGTTTACTTTAACAACTCGTGATAGCTGGATTTAGGAACTTGGTAGGTACTTCATTATGGTTAAGTGTTTTATCCTAATCGTCCAGAGAAATTTGCTTTCCGTGTTGCCCCTAAGCCGCCTCATACGAAACCTGTGGGAAGAGTAGCGGTGGTGACAATTTTGTTCTGCCGTCACCACAAGACAATTAATGTGAAGGTTTTATTTGACAGCACTAATAGATCAATTGCAATGTAAATGATCCCATGACTAACGGATAGATACAACCACCCATGCACTGTCGTAAATTACAATGCGAAAAAAGCGTAAGGGGCTTTGGCGTCAAGCATTACCAATTAAGGCAAGCACAAACCATCTGCGAACGGCCCGCGCTATCATAGACAGCCAGTCGACACTTCGGCAGTCTCCGCGCGGCTTTACCGCGAAATACACGCGCGTGAATTAAAAAAAAACAATGAAAAAGTTTGTCATAGGATAATTGACAGCACAGATTAAAAACTATTTTGTGATTTGTGATACGCTTTCGAATATATATTTTAATAATTTTTAATTTAATTAGTGATTAGTTAAGTGACAGTTCAAGTGTGAGTTTTAATTATACGGAACTTAATAGGTATTTGAAAATTACGCCGAAATTTAAACATAACCATAATAAATGATAAAGATATTATGAATGTCTGTGAAGTTATAACAAGTCTACGTTTCATTATTGCTTGACGCTTGTCAAAGATAAAAACAGTTTTCAACAAGTATTTATTTGATAGAAATATGCTTACTTCATAACATTTTTACATGATATCTTTGCATACAAATACGCATACATAACGTGTGTTTTAGAAACTTGTCTAAAACTAAAGAAATTTAGTCAGATTTCTTAGTCAACAATATGTTGTAGATACTTTGGCACGTACTAACAGTTTGATGTGAGATAAGTTACCAAACAACTCAGAAAACCATAAAGACTTAATGGCCATACATATTTTTTTATCTCTACAATCTAACTACATATACCCATATCTATTGATTCATCATCATCAGCTCATTAAACGTCCCCACCAAGGGGCACGAGCCTACCCTTATAGGGTGATTAGGCCTTAGTCGTCCACGCGGGCCCAGAGCAGGCAATATTGGCAGGCAATATTTCTAGACAAACAATACCTTGATTTTCTATTTTTTTAAGGCATTTCCAAACGGGTTTAGTCTATTTCTTAAGCTGTTGTAAGGGAGGAATTGTCAACTGGCATTAAAATTCCGGGACCGTGATTTCATGCCTTTTTATATATAATTATGTAAACGGGGCAACCAGTTCATCTGGTAGTAAGTGCAGTGCAGACAATGATATCTATAATATAAAAATGAATCGCAATATGTGTTGGTAAGCGCTTAACTCAACAACGCCTGGACCAATTTGGCCAATTCTTTTTTTAAAATGTTCATTGAAGTCCAAGGATGGTTCTTACGGCGAGAAAAAATCGAATAATTGCCGGGAAAACCCTAAAAACAGCCCTTTTCTTTTTCACATACAAACGTTTTCTAACTAAAACGTAGAATCAATTTGAGCTTTATTGCTATTGTAATATAAAGTTCATTAAAATTACTTACTTTTATTTAATTATTTTTAATTCATACCGAATTATTACCAGGGTGATGGTTCTGTTCAGGATAATTTTTGCAAAGAATATAAAAAAGGTAGGAACAAAACACTGCCACATTACATTTTTTTCTGACAGGACGAAGTCTGTCGGGTCAGCTAGTTATATATAATAAAGCTACTAAAGAGGTCATACTTCATTATATCATTGTTGTTAGAGAAAACCAATAGCTGTTAGTGGTTAGGTACTTTCCTTCAATAATGCCCTGCACAAGTTATTTTACAGCAGCAGGAACGCAATTTTACTCATTATTTCAGCTAGAGCGAGGTTATATGTTTTCTCTCAATGACATAGACGCGATCTTAGAAACTTCGCTGATTTATGTATACAATAAACTGACATAAACTATGCAGGGTGATTTTAAAATCATAGTCATGTATTGTACTTATTATTGTATTCGTAATGGAATAAAAAAACATATTAATACATCCATAAAAGTCCACTGTTGAACGATCCCTAGTAAGGTCAAATAAAAACAGCGCTCTTGTAAGTTTTTAAAATTACGCTGTTTAGCAAATAATAGTTTAATGACCAGTAAAGTCTTACTTCAGGGTAAGTTCGGGCTTTGGTTGATATATAGATTAAAATAAATGATATAAAAAAGTATGGATTCGTGATATGCTCACAAAACAATCGATAAAGTGTTCCGAATGCAGGGACAGCACCACAGATTTCCCAATACAGGAGATGGGGCAAGCCGCGTTTAAAGTGCGACAAATGTAAGCTCAACGAGCATACACTGGCTGCCAGTTTACGCTCTGTGAGACGAGCCAAGACGCACGAATATTAGAAGAAATTACCGATTTTTCCAAAATGCCATCCTGTGCAATTGTAACATGCCATCATCGCAATGAATCAGTAAATTTACCAAGAAATATAATGACTTTTCACAGGTAAGAACCGAAAAGAAATTGCGACACTGGGACTGCCTATAAACTTGGCGGCTTGTCCAGTCTAATTGTATAATCGGATGTCTGTGGACAGCACACATACACATATTTCCATTTTCGAACACATTTACCTAAACAGAAGAGTACAAACTGTACTCTCTTCGGCGGTTCGTTTTTGAGGCACGAATGGCGTACTTTTATATACAGAATATCATTGGTTAAAATATATAACTATTACATAGTCACTACAATATGCTATAATAAATACGTCAAAATTCAAACTTCAATGCTACTTATTAACTTTCTAATAGGAATTAAAGTCGAACAACACAATTCCATTTAAATTATATCATTAGCTGATTGCGCATTAACATAATATCGATATTATTCATTTCTAACACTTGTGATTGTCAATCTGTCCGTCTGTCCACTGTTTTTAACAGAACTAAAGCTAACGAGGTAGAACATTTCTTTCGAGGCTGTAAATGTATACTGCAATAATGAGGTTCTCGTTTAATTGACGACCCATTTGGTGTTGCAGTTGAGACGTCGACTGCGACACCAAGGATTCCGGGTTCGATCCCCGGGCAGTACAAACATTTGTGTGCACATATCTGTTTGTAATGGTCTAGGTGTTTTCTATGTATAATATGTATGTATTTACAAAAAAAATGTTTTTAAGTATGTTTATCCGTTGTTTAGCGCCCATAATACAGATTTCACGCTTAACTTGGGGCTAGATGGCGCTGTGTGAATGTCAGTGGATATTTATTTATTTATTTTATTTACTTCTTTAAATTTTCCTTGGTTGGTACTCTAATTTTTAAGGAAATTAATTTCCACGGAAAGATCTCTTTAAGCTATCGTTTTCCACTGCTGGACTTCCATATTCTGCGCCTGTTACCCCGATCATCCGCGTTTCTATTACATTCTTTATTCGGTATGCCAATTTGTACGGGAATACTGGATCTTTACTTATCGCAGTCCACTGCTGGGCATAGGTTCGCACCTTTTCTGCGCCATACATCCCGTACCTCCGCTTTACTCATCCAGCCTCCACCAGCGACCTTTCGTAAGTCATCGGTCCATATTCGGGCCGGGAGACCTACGCTACGCTTGCCGAGACGCGATCTCCAGTCAGAACTAATGCGACATGTTCATTGCGATAGTTTTAAGGAACGTGCTTAGTTTCAGGGTAAATGTCCTAGGATATTTATTACCATTAGACGTCTATAAACTAAGAACCCACTCTGTCGACTTACAAAGTATAAATCATATGTCAACGCATTGTTCGCACCTGTACCCTGTAGTTAAACGTGAAACAGTAGTCAATAAATACACAACTCCGCTGACATCTTGTAAAACCTCAAAGATGAGCATCGTAAAACTATCTGTATGACAATACATGGACTGGCAGTAAAAACGTGAGACACTGGGTACATTCAACGACATTAGCGTTGCTTTAAACTGTTAGATGGAATCAATGATGTAAAAGAGTATACAGATTATGATTGGATGGAATAAAACCGATTCACGCGTTCCCTGTTCAATTGAAGAGTTTTGTCACGTCACTAATTTTCGATTTGACGTTTCGTGGTTAGCGCGAGAAATCTTTTTTTTTAATTTTTGAACTTGTTATTTAATAAAAGTTTTAAGCTAAAGATAGTTTGATGATATTTTTATGATTTTAAAAATAAAATCCATAATTAAAAGTTAAGCAAATAAGTATTAATTAAAAGTGATTTACTGAGTAAGAGCCATTGTTCAGCACCAATAGGCTGGGGCTTAAGGCTGAAGCCATTTGCGGAGCCATCATGTAAGGGCCATTTGCGGCCAACAGCAGTAACAACAGTTCGAAAAAAAAAACGAATAGGCTGGCTCGACCGATAAACTCGGTCTCACAGACACCAAAAGATTATATTCCGGCCAAAATCCCTGTGAGATTTAAAAAAAAAGATAATCTTTTTCTGGGCAAGCTCGCTCCGTCTTTGATCACGTCTCCTCTACCAGTATAGTCTGTTTGCATGATTAGGCCTGTATATACAAATAAAACAAACAAAACATCGGAGTTATCGTCACGAAGAGAAGTGTGCGCATAACAGAAGCTCTAGCAATGTCACCGCTTGTTTTCGATCAGAAATTGGTTTAACGGGATTCCATTTAGCGGCACTATGCCGTGCGAAGTAATCTGTTAGTATACATATATATTGTATGAATCGTGAAATAATGGTGGCTTATAAACGTTATTTTGACTAAAATCCTATATGAATTAAACTCAGATTAACTAATGTACGGCTGAACGACTTACCCATTTAATGAAATCATACTCTATAGTTAACAGACACTAGATGTAGTTATTTGTTGTGAAAAAAATACTTAAATTCTTGTTTAAATGTTATTGTATAAGCACAGTCGTTTTGCGTTTGTTTTCTGGTCTTTTTCGCTTCCTTCTTGGAAACCATGTCATGTTGTACAAAGTTATTAAATATTATTTTTATCTGCATTTCCAAGGGACACAGTCCAAAAGTTTATACAAGTTGAAATAGGTTCCTAATACCATTAAAGATGGTTCATTGTATTCAGATGTGATTATGTTTAGCCCGTTTATTTGCACATATGACCATTTAGATTACAATTCTCAATAAAAATATCAATAAGCAAATATAAAGTCAAGAAAACAAGAAACAGTACATATGTAGACAAACGCCATATCTTACATGAAAAAAGATAAAATATATGTGCATGTAGGTGACACATAAAACTACTACGCAGTTCGTGTTTATTACATCAAATTGATTGATTAGTCGCTATCTTAAATGGCTGCATAGGAGAATGGGCTTTCAAAACTAAGCCTTAGCCAGAAACAATGTAATAGCTATAAAATTAATTAACTGCAGAACAGTGGTAATAGTTGCAAACTGAAGTAAATCATAAAGAATCGATAGTTCAAGGTTAAATACAAGGCTTTGTTATTATTTTTGTGGCTTCGGTTTGATTGGTATGACTTATAATATAGGTATTGTAGTGTAATTCCATAGATGAACTTTATTATGCCAGAATTATTTGAGCCCGACTCAACAGACCGACGACTTGGGAACCGTCGCTGGTGGAGGCTGGATAAGGAGGACCGGGATATCTGTCACGAAGTGGGGTAGACCTTTATCCAGTTGTGGACTGCGTTAGATTGAAAAGACTGTTATTTTATGTTGCAAAGTGTCCAGGATGGTCAAGACGCTCACCTGATGGTATGTGATACGCCTGACCAGGTCAGAGCGACATTGATTGAGACCAACAACTGATAGACAGTTATTATTCTTCATCAATGCCGGACTGCGCCCGACACCCGAGACAACTGATGTTAGATCTCTTATACTTGTTAATTTTACTAGTTACAGAGCCTCTACCCGATACTTAAAGTTGCAAAACTCTTCTATTTCACGGGACGATATGTGACACTGCGTTGGTACTTACCTAGATGACTCAGTACCGAGTTAGATAACTAGTGTTACAAAATCAACTTGGGTATACACCACACTTTTTATCCCGTGTTTTACTCCTATTCAACCTATCGCAGTCCACTGCTGGACATAGGTCTCCCCCATTTCGCGCCAGATATCCCGGTCCTCCGCTTTCCTCACCGCCTCCAGCGACCTTTCGCAAGTCGTCGGTCCATCGGGCCGGAGGCGTCCTACGCTACGCTTGCCGAGACGCGGTCTCCACTCCAGAACTCGTCTGCTCCAACGGCCATCGGTTCTGCGACATACGTGACCAGCCCACTGCCACTTCAACTTGCTGATCCGGCGGGCTATGTCGGTAACTTTAGTTCTCTTACGGATTAAATCATTTCTGATCTTTACTCGTATTTGCAAAACTATTCACTTTCGTGTGTTAGACCTTAATTACAGCAGTGAAATGATATAACCACAAAATGTAATTAATTTATCCCTGCATAAGTTTAAGTCTCATGTAAAGTCGATTTTAATAAAAAAAAGCTTACTATAGTATTGAAGATTATATAAATGATAAAAACTCATGGACATGTTGATTTCCACGCCTGCACTACTTTTGTAATTTTTTTTGTTATCATCTATTTAAATTTATATAATACTTAACTGCTTAATAGTACTTTTGTAGTTTATTATATTTTTACCAATACATAATATGATAAAAATTGAATATAATTTGCTTTATATAATTATTTTGATTACAAATGAATCTGTATTCAACACATTTTTTTTTAAAAATAGTAACTACTGAGTTTCTTGCTGGTTTCTTCTCAGTGGAAAACTACCTCCCGAACCAGTGGTAGCTTCATTTGACATTCATAAGTGTTCTATAAGGACCTAAACTGAATAAACCTTTTCATTTTCATTTACATGACGAGAAATAGTAATATAGTAGGGCTAAAGTAGTAAAATCAGGGTTCATATCAATTCAAGAAGTCTATCTTCGACTGAGTAATCTATTTAGTACAATACGTCATTGCCTAAGCCAATGCACGTGCGTTTATGAGAATGCATCCGTCTCGTACTTCAGTGACGTCAATGCTTATCAAACCTTTCCAACATAAAGGCTTTTATGACACACATACAACGACCATTATTATTTTTTTATAGCACTAAATGTAACAATACAATTGATATATACCTAAAATGCATTCCTTTTTGGAACAAACTTTAATAGGGTGTCCCAAAATTAAATGTGTGCACCTAGTTGAGATGCACAATCATGAAGAAACGCCAACCAAAAAGTCTGCGCCGCACTACACATACGTAGTTATTTGTTATATTAATAACTTGAAATTATTCATTAAAATTTTGATCTTAACGCGTCATTGAAAGGGTAAAAAATCAAAAGCCCGTGCACATGAATTATGAATGAAAACAGTGCTGCCGTGTCTGTCCACTTCTGTTAAATATTATATAACCGCAGGACACGGCAGCATAAGCTGAGACAGGACCCTTTTGACCACAAAATTTTAATTCATGTTATACCTTCTTTCTTTTTTATTACTCTTTTTAAATTGTTTTATTGTATTGTCCTTGTGCAGTTTTGTGGTTTATTAAACCACAATGTTTTTCCTTTCTTCTTTCTTTCAAAATTACGCTTAATTGACGCGATGAGGCAGAATTTTGCCGCGGACATTGTTTGTGTGAGACTGTGCATCTTGTATCTAAGGGTTTAACTGTGCCAGAAAGTTGATTTATAAAAGACTTGTGTAGGTCTCAAGAGTTTATGCAACTGACCAAAAAAGTAAACAAAGAAGTTTCGATTTGTAGTTTCGGATGACATGATATTTTCTTATTGCATCACTATCCTCCAAAACTAATCAGTTACATAGGCATTTCACAAATATGGCGCCGGCGGCGATCAAAAACTAATAAAGTTGTTGCTTTTTATGGATTTGTTAACTTTATCTGTTTCTCAATTGGAATGATTATCGCTTAACTAATGGTTATATTTGTTTTTGAACAGTCTTAATGACTGTCTAATAGGATTTTATATAAGGTTCTATGTATTTAAATATTCAAATTCATGTTTAAAATCTAGAGCTAATATAGATGAGGACTCAATTGGGTTGACGATCGTGCAAATTAAACAAGCATCGCAAAGGTCAGTCGTCAGATGGATGACCGAAGAATATTGTCTCGAATCCTTCGATGTTATTATATGACGTCAACGACTGAACTATGGTTTATCTCGTGAATTGCATTATTAAAGGGATAAGTTGATCCTTTTTCAATGTGAAATTCATCATCATCATAACTACAGCCTAATTACCGTTCCCTGCTTAGCGAAGGCCTCTTGAGCTTCTAATGACTTCCACTAGCACCGATCCCTAGCAGTTGACAGTCTCATTTTAAATACTATAATAATATTTATGTTAGAAATCAAATCCACTCAATGAGGTTATCAAACAAATGCTTCACGCTTAAAGGGTCGTCCTGGCCGCATTTGCGATTGCATTTAACGAATTAACAGTTTTTGTTTAAACTGTGATTAATTTCGTAATCCCCCTAAACGGCGTGGATTAGATACGTTCGGCTATTGTCGACCATCTTGCGCAACTCCCAATGCCAGCAAATGGCGGCATACACCAATTGTTATTTTCCTTTTATTTATTTACTATTGTTACTTATAATACTTTATATAACTACATCAACATAACAGTATTTGAATGCGTTAATGTATAAAGTAACATTTTCATCCTTAAAATTAGTAAAGGTAACAGACAATTTTCTTATGGAGGGAGACTTATAGACCATATGCTTGATTGCTTAAAATGTTTCAGAAAATATATTGTTTTATAAAAAAGTGTCTATCCATTTCTTGATATACGCCCTTATATGTTTAATCACTTTCAATTCGCGTATTTTTATCATAGAATTTTACTATTTCACTATGCCCCTTAATATTGCATATTAATGTACATAAGTACCTACGTGACTGTGTTATTTACCATCAGGTGAGCCGTCTGCTCTTAAGGCATATTGCATAAAATAATACATTTATATGTTCTAGCAATGAATTAGATAGAAAATATATGAATTTTACCTAAAAATCGAATCGCTGTTTCTAACTACACGGTTTACTGACTTGTAAAATTGGGTGTTTTCTCGCGCGGATTGCGTAGATAGGTAATGAGGCCTACATGTTACTTCAGAGCACTTATTATTTGTAACAGTGACGGGTAATAGGTTTTTTCGTATGAACAATACATATCGGGTAGGAAATCGAATCGTTTGCATCACCATTTTAATATTTATTATACATATTGAACGTTTCGCTTCCGTAATTATTTAATCTCTGTAATAAAGTTATGATAGTAATGAAATTAATTAAAAAAATTTACGTGTAGGAGTTACAAGTTGTGTATTTTAAAAGAGGGTTAGTATTAATGTATATAGATTTATATAGATTAGAGGCGAGTATAAAATATTGACGACATTACATAGTTAGCAGTCAACCAAAGTAGTTAGTAGAAATTTCAAATCTATCGACTTGTTCATTAATATATTTACCAAAAGTCATGCGTAATTACATTTTTTTTTAAATTGTCATAGGTATTGGTAATTTAACAGGGTTGTATTTCGAGTACCTATTTTATTGATTGTTATGCATACTTATACATTTTATTAAGTATTTAAAGAATGCTTTTTGGAAATAATGTTTCAGTATTTTTTTAAAACCGTAGTATTTTAACATTACGCGTAATTGTAGAGAAATGTATACGCAATTTATGTTTGTATATTGAACTATTTGTCTATGAAAACTCATTGAACTATTCGATGCGAAGAAAATCCGCACCTTATCGATTATCAAATTTAAATAGACCCATTCAATACTGGAGTATCGAACCGGTTGCAGATCTTGTTATATTGGCCATTATCAATGGCACTCTAGCGCAGCTTTCTATACACTTTCCATGGTTCAATTGTTTCTACGGTTACGATGATTTGTTATCTATAACTGTGGAAGAAAAAAGGTGACTCGATAACTTGTAGGAGATTTTTTGAACCAAAGTAATACTAGCTACTTATTGTGTATGGCTGGTTACCCAGGTTAGTTCTTGTTACATTCTGTATATTACAAAGTGTACGGGACGGTCAGGACGCTCACCTGATGGTAAGTGATACACCTGACCATGACAGAGGCATTGATTGAGATCAACAACTGATAGTGATTATTCTCCATGCTGCACTGCGCCCGACACCCGAGACAGCAGATATTGGTAATTTTATTAGCTACAGTGCCCTCATCCCGAAACATTGAAGTGCAAAATACTTCCATTTTGCACTTCTCATTGATGGAGAATAATAACTGTTTATCAGTTGTTGGTCTTCTTCAATGCCGCTCTGTCATGGTCAGGCGTATCACTTACCATCAGGTGAGCGCACTGACCGGTCCATTCTCTTCGTAATATAAAAAAAAGTTTCAACAAATTACTGTGTGCTAGGCTTAGATAAACAATGAGCTAGGCAATAAATAAATAATGTGATAGATTATACCATTATTAATACCATGCCATCATCATCATCGGCTCATTTAACGTCCCCTCCGAGGGGCACGAGCCTACCCACAGATTTCCCAAAACAGGAGATGGGGCAAGCCGCGTTTAAAGTGCGACAACTGTAAGCTCAACGAGCATACACTGGCTACCAGTTTACGCTCTGTGAGACGAGTCAAGACGCACGAATATTAGAAGAAATTACCGTTTTTTTCCAAAATGCCATTCTGTGCAATTGTAACATGCCATCATCGCAATGAATCAGTAAATATACCAAGAAATATAATAACTTTTCACAGGTAAGAACCGAAAAGAAATTGCGACACTGGGACTGCCTATAAACTTGGTGGCTTGTCCAGTCTAATGTATATTCTGATGCCTGTGAGCCTACCCGTATTGGGTACGGGTACAGGGTGTACAGGTCTTAGACGTCCACGCGGGACCAGTGCAGATTAGCTGACTTCACGCACACCCTTTGAATCTTTTCAAGGGCGTCCGCAGGTTTCCTCACGATGTTTTCCTTCGCCGTAAGAGCGTCGGTTAACGTACTTATAATTTCGAAAACACATTGGTACGTGGCGGGATTTGATCCTGCGCCCTCCCGGTAGGAAGGCAACAGTCCACATCAGTGAGCCACCGACGCTCTTTACATCATTAGTATATTATATTATTTAGTATCAGCTCATTCCCCCTTAATCGTTTCCCGTGACACTTCCCCGTGATTGCAATAACCGAACGCGACATCCGTGTTGCAGCTGATAAATTGATTGCACTCCCCTCTTCCGCCATATTGGAATGGGATATGTTGCTGGAAACATCTCGGGATATGTCTGGTAGAACTGTTAAGGCCGGATCAACAGCAGAACTCCATATAAGTACTATTATCTTGCACTTATTTCGCATAAAAGTTTTCTCATGGAAGTATCAGTTTATGTCATCACCATCATTATTATCAGCAAACTATAAAGTACCAGTGCAGGGTCGGGTCCAACGGCGGATCCAATGGAGGGTCATGGGCTGAGCTATTTTTAAGTACTATACTAACGTATATGAACAAAATACCTTATAAGTTCTTAACTTGACTACTACTATGTGACCCCCTCCTGGCGCCTAACCTGGATCCGCCCTTGGTCGGATCTTTCCACGAATAGCCATGGGGAGATTATGAGCTATTTTGCGGAACCGTACCAATGTGTTTTGGAATTTTTATTTAATAAATATTAAAAACATGTTTAAAAAATATAAAAACGTTATACGACGCTCTTAAGGTAAAGGAAAACATCGTAAGGAAACCTGCGCACACCTGCGAAGAAGTTCGAAGGTTGTGCGTGAAGTCGCCCAGCCCGCACTGGGCCCGCGTGGACGAATAAGGCCTAATCACCCTATACGGGCTCGTGCCCCTCGGAGGGGATGTTTAACGAACTGATGATAGTCGTAGTTCCCTTGAATATGAACTTTTATTTATTTATGCACACATAAACATAGAAAATCAACAAATATAATTGAAATATAAGTACAAGGTACTGCTTATTCCAAATGGATTTAGCAGTACCTTTATTAAGTGCGCATCCATGTATAAGCTTAGTATGTTACGATATCGATACGATGAAAATCTTTGCGAGAAATCTGCTAGATCCAGAATGGTTGTTATGAAAAATGGTGTCCCTCAAGGCTCCATTCTTGGTCCTATTCTTTTCATTATCTTCATGAATGATCTTATTGATTATGCGTTTAAATATATGCCCCATCCAACCAATTAATTCTTTATGCCGATGACACAAATGCTATTGTTACTGCTAATAATATCTCTGACCTGACGATAAAAGTAAATGAAACATTATGTAGATTTCACGAGTGGTTTACAGCCAACAAGCTCAAAATTAATAACGGAAAGACCAGCATAATGTTATTTCAGACTACTGCTGGCATAAATTCAGATCTTGAGTGCACTTTGAACGGTGAAAGTGTGGTGACTTCTAGAATAGTGAAATTTTTAGGTATTTATATAGACAATATGTTAAAGTGGAAAGCTGAACTGACTAGCATTGAAAAAAGTATAAGCTCTGCATGCTATGTACTAAGAAGTCTTAGAGAGGAAGTTAGCATGAAACACCTATTAATGGTTTATTACGCATTTGTGGAGTCTAGACTTAGATATAGTGTATTGTTCTGGGAGGTAGTTACATACAATATCCAGCGTTCATTCATTTTGCAAAAACGGGCAATTAGAGTTATGTCCCGAATACCACAGCAGGAGTCTTGTCGCGATTATTTTAAACGCCTCAAAATTCTTACTGTTCCATGCCTAATATTTACGTTTTGTTGTGTAATTTCGCTAAGCATATCACAAGGCATGAAACAGACGATGAAAGATTAATACGGGAGAATACTAGAAGAAAAGATTTTCAGTCGTCATTGTTACCAAATTTAAATATTACCAAACACTGCTCAAATTATCAGTCCCTTAGATTGTTTAACAAACTTCCGCTGGAACTGAAAAGTGTGGTCTATGACATTTCTTTTAAACAAAAACTTAAGAATTTTTTGCTAGAGGGGTGCTTCTACAGTATTGATGAATTGTAATAATATTTTTTAATTTAATAATGGAATAATAATTATAATTACAATAAATACATTAAAATTATATGGATCAATTAAAATAATGTTTGTGTTTATGTACTGTCTAATTGAATTTATTGTATTGCATTGAATTGTTGTTGGGTATATATTTGTATTGTAATTTCAAACACAATGAACATTGTTATTGAATAAATAAATAAATAAATAGATAAATAAATAAATATCTTAAACAAATATAAGTACAATAAAATAAAAATACATATTTATTTATTTTGTGATTTTTCACAATATTATGTTCTCATTGTTCGAGTAATATGTACCAGTGGAGGCAAGCTAAAAAGAAATTTTATTAGGTGTTACCGAAGAACAATTTTCAGTAATAATTACTGAATATTTTTTTTGAAAGAAAGAAAACATTTATTGATTCAATGCACCGCAACACAATCACATGTAAAACATATCAAATAAACAAACAACAATAAAAAATAACACAGAAACAACATGTGCTACGATGCCTGAATCAAACGGACTCACTCAGCATAAGCCAGGGACACCAGTAGTGAACCCTGGCGCCGATTTTCAGTGAGCCCGGTTGAGTCGGCGCACGGACGATGTTGTTGCTAAAAATACTTAAATAAATAACTACATATTACTTACATATACAATAATAATAAACACAATCCGTGTAACATCATTCTAAATAAATATTAATATAATGGATGTGGATGTGAGTATTGTGCATGTATAATAATGTACTTGTCTGGAAATCTGTGACGCTCCCCATCTGATGCAAGGTTACCATGCTTAAATTAATTGCCGCCCATTTAAATTTTTGTCTTAAATATTTATTTCACGAATGGGCATAAATAGCAATGGATGGATGAATATAGCCAAGTGTTATTTAAAGTAATGTATTTGACTTAGTTAATGAAATTACAATGGTTAAGTCTAATTAGTGTATTGCCTCGTATCAGGCGGCTCGGCTATATTACGTCACTATATGTATTTGCAACTACCAACTGGGGCTTTCGCCGCGCCTTTACACTGTAGGCCATGAAAAGTGGTAAATACCATAATTTATTGAGTACAGTATTAATTTATTCAGAAAAACCCATAAAATAAATAAATTGTTATTTTTTTTTACGGTGAAGGAAAGCATCGTGAGGACGCAAACCTGCGAAGAGATTCAAAGGTTGTGTGTGAAGGTCGTCTAACCCGCACTGAGCCGCGTGGACGACTAAGGCCTAATCACCCTATACGGGTAGGCTCGTGCCCCTCGGTGGGGACGTTTAATGAGCTGATGATGATGATATTGTTTTATAATTATTTAAAATGAATAGTTTAGAAAATAAGTAAATAGTTTTTACACAATCGGTGATTGCTTATTCGGATTGTACTTGTAGTTACTCGTATTTCGTTGCCTATCTGGAAAACAGCTCGGTGTGCTAAAATCAGTCAACCAATTGCAAGGAAAGCAATGCGACTTATGCAATATCAAACATATATTATGTTTATAATAAATATCAACAAACATCCACAAGGCGCCGTCTCGCGCTATTAAACTTTAAGCTTTTAGAATGGGTGCTAAATAAAACATGCTTAGAAAAATTATTGTAAATACATAGAAATATCTGGACTAATACGATCAAGCATTTTTATGCACACAAATGTTAGTACTGTGTGTGTAGTAGAAGACGTCTCAACTATCACCAAATGGGTCGTCAATGGAGATTCAAAAGTTTTATATAAAATGCGATATATAAAAATTATCAAAAGAGCATTTCCCTTTTTTCATTCTTAAGGATACCCATATATGTGTTTTATACAGAATACAAAAAGTAATATTTAGTAAAAATGGCCGTCAGTGTAATGTCCAGTACATATCGTATTTCAAGGTAACACACAATCGAGTTACTGTTTTACTAGGTGCGTTTACTGAATTATGAAAATATCACTGCAGACAATACGTTCTAGCAATCAACATAGTTTACGAAACACAATTAGTATTTGTGTTGCACATTTTGATAAGATTGAAGAAAAACAGAAAACTAACGGGAAACAACGCGCGTGTATATGTTACCGGAGACCCAAAACTTTTCCTTCCTTTTATCCATTTTTTCACTTCCATCTTTTTTTTTTCAAGATTGGTAACACACTAGAATTTCCCTCTGCGTAATAATTTTATATGGTTGGCAATACTATCTGGCAAATCCTGCAGTGGTTTGCCTACCCATTAAATAAATCAATACACTCGATCAAAAAAGCCTTTGATTCCTAATTTTGGCTTATATTGCAATCTAAATAACGGCTTATTTTAACGGTTGACCAAATTTACCCTATTTTGGCATAACTTGCACTTTGTATGATTGTCTTCTTAGTATATACGAGTAATATTTCACTAGTTGTAATTCGGAGGTAAGCTTATATTTGTTATATGTAACAAATAAATTAGGAAACTATTGGTCTGTTTGTAACGACAATATGGAAAATAAGAACTTGTATGATCGTTTGTTTTCTAAAAATAAACTGCCTTAATTGTAAACTTTACTAATAAAGTAGTACTTATATATAAAATATGTTCTCCCCATAAATAGAAGATATACTCCAATTTAGTCGTCTACTAATGAATATAATCATATAAATTACCGAATTCCATCACGTGCAATGAATGTTATCTTTCTACTCGTATATGTAAAATACAATAGCTTTTATCTTATATTTATCTTTATTAGCTATAGCTATTATATATAATATGTTCGGTACAACACTTTATTTAGTTTTTGAGATCACCTACATATTAATATAGATTACTTTCACATGTTAACGTATTTACAGCTCGTGATAACTCAATCTAAGCACCTGACTATGGGCGTTTATTGTCACTACTTAATATACTTTCAAAGCTCGGTGGTCCACAGATGGACTAGATATCCCATTGTTGTGAATTAGCCTCACTAGTGTTACAAGAACTACTTTATTTAAGGTCCCCTAGTCTTATAAATTAGCATTGTATACCCTCTGAAAAGGTTTTCCAACTGACTACTGCTGTTGGCCGCAGATGGCCTTTACAGCTTTAGTGGGCAATTGGCAAGCGCAGATGGCTCTCAGCCTTAAAACTGAAAAGGGTATTTTGTGACTAAAGCAAATGTTACTTGAATGTAATGAAACCTGCTTAATAGGGATAAACAATAAAAGTGAAATTTTCGTTTAATTTAAAAACATTTTTAATATCGGCAACGTATATATAGACAGTCAAGTATTTAGGGAGACTCTTATAATATGTTTTATTTTTGCCACTAGTCTATGGAACGGAACCTTTCGTACGTATAACGTAACCTGATTCGCATTTGGCCCATTTTTATTTATCCGTGTTTAGTTGCCATGGAAATGCCAGTCGACAACAATAACGGAAGAACAAGTAAAAACCTTAACACCTACTGCAGTGTCACGAACGAAACAGTGACGGGAAAGCTTACATCCTCATTCAGTATCTAATTTTATTAAGGCGAAAGCTTGTGAGTGTGTATGTTTGTTACCTACTTCATGTCTAATCGGGTGAAGCGAGTTTCATAAAATTTGGTATATAGTTAACTGACAACCTGGATTACAGACAAGTTACGTTTAACTGCGGGAAATATCTTATACCCTGGGTTACACCGGGAGGCACAGTTAGTGTTAATAAATGCAACTAAACAATACGTGATTGCACACTGCGTAGAATAGTCCAATCATACTGATTTTATGTGATATCCCTCTCTCTCTAACTATCGCAGTCTACTGCTGGTCATAGGTCTCCCCATTTGCGCGAAATATCCCGTTGTCACTTTACTCATCCAGCCTCCACCAGGGACTTTTCGCAAGTCGTCGGTCCATCGGTCCGGAGGGCATCCACGCTACGCATGCAAAGACGCGGTCTCTACTCCAGAACTCGTCTGCTCCAACGGCCATCGGTTCTGCGTGACCGTTTAATGTGATGCACTTATACGTAACTTAGTTACTTTAATAACTTGATCCTCTATTATACTAACACGATAATATAATAAAGGGCCATAACATAATCTATACGCCAGGTGGTGTTAGGGTTAGTAATGCCAATAATTGATTAGGTTTCAAAAATCAGAAAGGAAATTCAGGAAATAGAACCTTTATTGGTGTAGAAATGAAAATATTTGGTAGCGTATGTAACTTCATTTAAATTGGCGTGTATAGATTTATATATCTTCACGTTTATTGTTTCTACTGACAAACAATTCTGAATTAATTGATGATCTATTTTACAAATGCTGGAACACGCAGGGCACTGTGTTAGGTCCCCAACTTACAAAGTGCTTTCCTTTATACATATTCTAATGCATAATTTCTATTCCCTCAAACTTATGACACAGTTCTAAATTTCGGCGTAATTTGAAAAACCTTTATCATCCTTATCATTGTCAATCTACAGGCTATACTGTGGATTAAATAAATAGGTTTAAGTGATTATTAGACAATATTCAATTAAGTGTTTACATTAAAACTGATAATAGAAGTGCAGTGTTGAAGTTATGTAATGGATTGATTGATTCGATATTGTATCAATATGATGTTGTATATGACAAAGGCTGAGGAAGTTCCTGTGAAACGACCACCTCGGAGGAGGTTTATTAGTGCTAATATCAAGGTTAGTATCAAAATTTTGATGTCATTTTTAATTTGGTCGTAAACTTGTTTTGAAAGGTGCCACTTTTTTTTCTTCTATAACCGTTGCAATAGGAGATTTCAACAAAAAGAAATGATAACGTGTTGTGTCTGAAATTCGGGTTGTCAAATAGTGAAATAATTTTGCAAGCACAAAAAAATATAGAAGATTTGTGAGTTTGATGCAATCATTTTGATGTGATGTGCTATGTGAGAATAAACTTTTAAAACGCAATCGATAGATTCATTCGCAATCAAAATGCCCTTATAATAGATCCACCATTGTTATTATTTCTTATATATTAATTCTCACTAATTACCACATGACCCATATTATATTATTTATGAATGTCGGCTGCAACACCAAGGGTTCCGGGTTCGGTTCAGTACAAACATTTGTGTGCATGAACATGTCTGTTTGTAATGGTCTGGGTGTTTTCTATGTATAATATGTATTTATTTACAAAAAAAATATATAAGTATGTTTATCAGTTGTTTAGTACCCATAATACAGGCTTCACGCTTAACTTGGGGCTAGATGTGTAAATGTCAGTAAATTATTTTTCTCTTTATACTCAAGAGTATATTACATTTGTGACCTTGTTTTAAAAGTCATTCTAAACTGATATGCTCATGTAAACCGCAAACTATGTTCATGACGCATGTAACGTCAATCAATACTGAAGAATTAGCTTATCGGTCTGCAATATATTGAAGATTGTTATATAAATAATATATTAACATTTCGTACAGATAAGTGATGCTGCCCCTGGTTATTTTATCTTAAATTTCGCTGGTTCTTTTTGAGACGGAAAATGGAAAATTGACCTAGGTACTATATACTATTGTTCCAAACCAGAATATAATGTATCGCTGGAGGGCAATGCCTTTTCTTAGCAGAATATATATTCGGAGATTGGGCCGTAACTACACGCTCACCCAATGTGGATTATTGGGTTTTAACGACTACATTACACGTTGTAGCGGGAGTGCAACTTAACGTGCCTCAGAAGCATGGAATCATCTTTTACGAAAAAGATCTTATACGTGGACACTAGTTGTTAAACTATGTAGGTACCTACAGCCGTGCCAGATATCGTTCCGTGAAATAGAAGGTTTTGCACTTCTGTGTTCCGGGATGAGGGCACTGTTACTAGTAAATTTATGGAGAATAATAATGTTTATCAGTTGTTGGTCGCAATCAATTCCGTCTGTCATGGTCCAGGCGTATCACTTACCATCAGGTGAGCATCAATGACGTCCTGTACACTTTGTAATATGAAAAATTGGGAGCTCAAATCTGTGCTCTTAAAATGCTGCAGAAATGGCCGAAATCAGCTTAGATATAATTGCAATTTTATTGTTGAAAGTTCTGGAGTGGCGACGCGTCTCGGCAAGCGTAGCGTAGGACGCCCTCCGGCCCGATGGACCGACGACTTGCGAAAGGTCGCTGGTGGAGGTTGGATGCGAAAAGCGGAGGACCGGGATATCTAGCTCAAAATGAGGGAGGCCTATGTCCAGCAGTAGACTGCGATTGGTTGAATAGGATAAGCCAATAGAAATGAGAATGTGCGCATTGAAATATATGGCATAAACGATGTCGATAACGATAACGGTTTCGTTTGTATTGTCAAGATAATGTACCGTGTTACAAGGTTATATATTTGTATAATGCTTATCAAAATAATATCTTTCTCCTTATATGGTAACGCTTTTAACACATGATTTGGGGAAGAGAATCTGTAAAATCAGATGAATGTATTTTACGTTGACGTTTAATTCGATATTTAGTTATTGTTTTACTGTTTCTTTTTTATTTCTTTGGTCATTTTGTTTACTTTACTTATATATATATATTTCGTCATTTTCTTTTTGTACGTTGTTTTGGTGTTGTGAAAGGTTGGATGAGATATCGCTTTCACCCATTTTCTGCTAAATGTATATCCTTAAGCCGTCTCTTACGGCATCAGAGAGAAGAGTAGGGATGATGATAAATTGTATTCAAATGTGCCAAAAAATAAATAAGTAGATTTAAATATATGTCATCATAAGGCATAAAGTGCAACATTCTATACGTTCGCTACTTTCGCGTTTTATAATTAAATTGTTGTATCAATTTCAATATTCAGGTGTAGGTATAAAACAATCACGCAAAGGAATCTGAATTATAAAGCCTACTTAAATTCGCACTGATTTATTTATATTCAAAACTTTTTTACTGTGCATCGTGATATGATCGTAATATTATATCACGCGAAAGAATCCGAATCATACAGCCTTCTTAAAACACTGTTTTATTAATTTGAAACTTTTTAAATGTGCAATCGTAATATTTTACCACGCAAATAAATCTAAATTATACAGCCTCCTTAAATTCACACTGATCGATGTACACGCCTATGTTAACCTTCCAATACAGTACCGTTACCAAACCGAACGCGTAACTCAGATAACCTAGAGTTAGATGCAATTATGCCTCTAATTCCATTGTGATAAGAGCTAATTGTTTTATAAAGCTAGATAACAGTCGGCCATAATAAATCAGTAGCCGGATGTGTTTACATGCATGCAAAAAGGGATTAGCGAAACGGAACGCGTTACGTATGATATAAGTTTCGTTGATTTACAATTGCAGTCAATTGTACTACATTGTAATTAGGTATGAAGAACGTTGTGACTGAAGAAAACAGTCAGTTCTAAGTTAAAAAACATTTATTCAATTTAGGCTTACAATATCTAATATTGCTGAAGAAAACAAAAATAATTTTGATGCTTCAGAAACCAATAATATTCTGTTTTTAGAAACAAGCGTTTATTTTTTTTGTCTTGTTAGAAAAAGTATTCAAGAAAACTCGCAATTAGCTTTTTTTAAATAAGTATAATTCAACAAAACAAATTAACAATTTTAATGTATCGCAATCTACAGCTGGATATAAATAGATTCAAAGATTTTAAAGGTTTATTAAACGTAAATATCATGCCGGCATTTGCTTTCACATCGTAACATTTATGGGCAAATACCAACGTGTGCGGCATATAGGCAGGTCCATCCGTAATAGGGTCATCTCGCCCTTATGGAAATGCTTAGAAAGGGCAGAATTCCCAG
This sequence comes from Leucinodes orbonalis, assembly GCA_019425675.1. Lineage (NCBI taxonomy): Eukaryota > Metazoa > Arthropoda > Insecta > Lepidoptera > Crambidae > Leucinodes > Leucinodes orbonalis. The sequence continues at coordinate 99,377 of PQWD01005412.1, forward strand.
CGAGCTATAGTGGTAGATAGAGGTACCTATAGGTAATTAATTTACCTATGGATAAGTTTAAGTTCCATAAAAAACATCTTTAATGAAAAAAGGTAAGTAATCTTCTATGTCATAGAAGATTACATCAATGATAAGAATTCTCAGACATGTTGATTCTATAATTGTTCATATTTTACTGAAAAATATAAAATATATTTCTAAATTTGTAATGTTATAAATTAATTTTAACTATTTTTGTAACGAAAACAAATCGACTGCTAATAAATATTTTGATATTTATTAACACACGAAATATAATTCCTAATGACTTCATAACAAGGGAGAACATAGTCAGAACAAGAAGTGTACAAATAAGGCGGTCTCATCGCTTAAGAGCAATTTCTTCAGACAACCTTCAATAGAGGATAATTTCTTAATAATTATAATTGTGTTTCGTTGCAGCGGCACCACGCCGGCATCTCGCAGTCGTCATGCAGCGACGGCTCCCTCCTGAGCGTCGGCTCCTCCGAGATGGACGAGGACAGCAGCAGTGGCCACCACCACTCGCACGACCACTCCAGGAGCGACCACTCAGACCTATACAGTGAGTACATCTCATCATCGTTTGAACACTCCGTAAGCGAACACTTGATGAGCGACCTATACTCAGATCTATACAGTGAGTCCATGGGCGTAGCCACACTGGGGCAAGCTGGGGCGCTTGCCCCACCCCAGTGGGCAGCTTCATTTGACATTCATAAGTGTTATGTAAGGACCTAAACTGAATAATCATTTTTCATTCCATTTCATTTCACCCTGGCTCTGACCTTTGAGGTACGTAATTAACAAAAAAAAATTATTATACAAACAACAATTATAATAATTATAAAACCCGTAAAACGTAAGAAAGTTATACAAAAAAATAATTCGACATGAAAATACCGTTGGGAGATAGGACTGCCCCACCCTGAACCCAAGGCGGCTACGCCCATGAGTGAGTCTACCTCTTCATTGCTAGGGATCCATACACTGTAAAATATTTGACATTTGCATGACCACTCTATAAGCGACTACTCATGAGTCTACATCTAAGCAGCTAAGTATCCAACACTTAAAGAAAATCTATTGTCTTTTGTATACTCGCACGTCACTCCACGGGACACTCACACCTATACAGTGAGTCTACTTCACCTAGAACTTGCTGTTCTAGGTGACACAAAAGAAAATATTTGAAAATTGGATGTCCAACACTGGCACAACGCGTACCACTTAGAATGTCGGTAAGCAAACAAAAATAATATTAAAAAGTAGGGGTTTATAACTCTTAATTTAAGGTTAAAATTCAAAATGGTTGGCCAGGATAAATTCTTTTCGGAATAACACTGAAAAGAGAGGAAAGCTTTTTAATTTTGTGATTAATTGGGACCCCTGAAAATCGGGACGTCTCGCGCAAATCGGGACACGTGGCAACAGTAGTGATAAGTGAACATTGATTTCTCTTAGCGGCTAGGGATCCAGCCACGGACGAAAATATTTTGTTAGTAGACATATTCGAGAAATGTTTGACTTCACGGAGTGGTATGAGCCGACTGCTCAATCGTCACGTCATGGGTCTTAAAAATTTAATTAAAGCCACTCCAATGTATATTTTTTTCACAAATTTCAGACTCATCTGAACCACCAACGGGGGTAGCGCCACTGTCGCACTTGGCTGCCAAACACAAAATGGCGGTGCGTCCGCGGCGCACACACGGCGCGCCTAGGCGGAAGAAAAATAACCCAGTAAGTATTGTATTTGTTTCCTCTGTTGAGAAATTGTAATCAAAATAAGCTTGCACAGTTATTTGAATTTTGAGTTTGTGTCAAAAGATTAAGAAATAATTTCCTCACGAACAGCGCCATCTAAGCTCTAAGCCACTTAATTGACCTTGGAAACATGTACATATTATGTGTACAAACACCGTATTTCAAGGGAACCATGTATGAATGAGACACTTATTTATTTTGCACATAGGTCTCCCCAATTCTGCGCTTGAGGTTTCGATATTTTTGACATATTTAATCAATAGTTTGGAATGTATTATGTATATGTAAGAACCCAGCATATTACTGCACTTTCTGGTGCTTCGTATCGAATAGTGAATGTGGCTGAGGTACAATACCGTATTAAAATTATTTAGTGCTGAAAAACATTGGATTAATTTCTTGTCTACCAGATTGTTTATGAACATGCAACCTATTTGAAAGTGTTTTAAATTCATCAAGTAATTTTATTTAACATTTGCACATTTCAGATTGCCGCATCAGCCTTGCCAATTACGCCCGAACTTAACGAAGAAATGATAAGAAGCACAACTCCTGAAGTCATCCACAAAACCTCAGAAGTTGTTACTGGTAACTTTTTTACTAAAATTCACTTTAATGTATATTCATTTTGTATAACCATTCAGCTGCTAGAATTATATACAATGGAAACATAAAATCTCCGCAGTATACATGTTCGATTGTGGCGGTTGAATGTTTTTTATCACATCAAAGCAAAACTTGCTATAAACCTTAATGTTGTGAAACCCAAGTTTATGTAGTTATTTGCAAATTACTTTTGTCACTGTTTTATTAAAATCAAAAACTGTATTCGGTTAACATCTAATAAAACCTATATATCGTTTTTCAGAATCATTCTCTTCATCGACCACTACGAAGCATACAGTCAAAGAGCAGCATCTGCACGTGAATCGAGAGCTGCAAAGAGTGCTGGAGACACCCAGCGACACTAAGCTCAAGTCCTCGTCTCTTCCTCCGGGACTTGCTTTGAGCCAGCTCGTAGGCCAATCACCGGCTAAGCTCAGCATCGCTGAACAGAACACACCGCGATCCTCCATTAAGAGAAGTAAATCAAGCACCCAAGATCAGTCTCTTAGGGATCAATCTCCGAAAACAACAAGGAAAATTGAAATACAAAACACTTATCATTCGGAAGAAAGGATGACCAAGTACCGCACTGAGAAGAAATATGCCGAAGAATCTTGCCCCGAAAAGAAATCTAAGTCAGAAAAGAAAATGGAGAATGAAGTCATAAAGTCATCTAAAAAGGAAGAGTCGTTCTTTAGCAGATTGCTGTTGAGGAAAAGTGGAAAGAAACCAAAGAAGGACCAGACTGATGGTGATGGTCAAGAGGTCAAAAGATCTAAAACAGAAAAGAGTAACGCCCAGTACAAGAGCGTTGACACTGAAAGAAGTGGATTCTCATATGTGGATGGCCATGGATACAAACCAGTTCCCGCTGAAAGAACACACAAATCTGCTGGTCAGAAAGCGTTCGCTAATCAAATGCACAAGAGGCTGGACAACAGAGGTAGCTACGTCCAGGATAGTGCATATAAAGATGTTTACAGCGCAGCCAAAGTACCAGGAGTCGATTATAACATTGCTGATCTCAAAGCTGCAGAAGAAACTGATAAGATGTTAAATATGAACATGAAAAGTTACAAAAGAGAAGAATTCACTGAAAAAACTGAAAGGACAAAACGGACGCCTTCTAAGGAAACTATCGACGATAAAAGGGAATCTTTTAATCTTAATTTGGATAAATCAAAGAGGCCTGCTTCTGTCCAGAGGTTGATTGATCCTCTGTCGTCCAAGGCGTTCATTAGTAACGAAGTGGCGTGCAGAGCTAAAGAAGAAATGGGGCCACCCTCATTAGAGATCTCAGATGACGAGCCTCCTATAAGGGCGATGCGAATCAAAAACGTTCACAGTGACTTCACGTTCCATAGTGGTAGTATGCCTAAAAATATACCATATTTCAACCCCAGCCTCGTTGTATCCGCATCTGCGTCCCCACCAAAAACAATTAGGCATCAGAGCTCCGAAAATATCCGGAACAGATCATCAGAACACGTGTCAGAGTTTACGGAGAAGTTTACTGAGAGTAAGAGAATATCAAAAACAGAAGAGTCTTACGTAAATTCAGGGCTCAGATCGTTAGGTGATGAATATGTGGAAAGTAGGAGCAGCATCGGCAAATCACACAGTTTCCGTTACGCTTCCGAAACCACATCCATATGCTCACAGGAAAATCAGTTGCCCAGTTTGCCGGCTATTGTGGGGATTTCGGAACCTTTGCTAGAAAGCTGGGAAGTTAACTACAGACGGAACATTTCCGACAGACATGATCTGTCTAAAAGAGTTTCTGCAAGGAACTATAACATTATGCATGGTACTGCTGAGGCTAATTATGATAGTTTACCAAGTACTGACAGTAGTTATTTAGACAGCCTCAAGAATGATGTCAATGAGGACAGAAAATTGTTCACGAACAATATTCATATAACAATCGATAGCCATAAACGTGACAGTGACATTTCTCAGATTGAGGCTAAGATCGATGATATTATTAGTTCACCTAAGCCTTTAATTGCCCCAATACTCAAGTCTAGTTCATTAGATAGTGTTAAGAGTAGTCCAGAGAAACCCGTAGATGATAGAAGAAAGACTATATCCATAGAAAGTGCTCTAAGCCAAGGAGTCAAAATTGGAAATATCCACAAAGATATCAAACAAGAGACAGAGAGTTTTATTTCAGTTACTCATATAAACAAAGAGCAAAGTACTGAGCCAAGCAAAATTGTTGAAGCGCCTAAAACTGAGAAAGTGAAAACTAAATCGGGTGTGCCGGAATTTTTACACATACAATTGAACAAGGTCGACGCAAAACCTTCAACGAACATTGTGCTGACCGCAAACGTAACGCCAAAGAAACTTGATAGTCCACAAGCCGAAAAAGAACAAGAAATAGAATGTTTCCCAGTTAGCGAGATTAAGCCGCAAAATGTACTCGTGCGAAAAGAGTCCGTGTCAAGCAAAACTGATTTTGCGACAGATATTGGTCAGTTAGAGGAGAAAACACCATCGCCTGCATTTATCAGGAAATCAACGCAGCCTGTTGCACCTCAGAGTCCTTCGACGCCAAAAAACTTTTTCAAACGAAAAGCCATGAGCGTGGAATCGCAAGATAGACCTGAGAAGCCTAGAACAAACTCGATGAGCACAGATGGTAGCACTGAAAAGATCTACGACACTATATCTATGGATCAAAAATCGCATTCGAGCTTTGGCAGTAAGAGCTCAATCCAGAGCACGGACAGCAACGACGTTAGGACTCCCGACAGAAACGAAGAAGCAGTTATCTATCGTAAGAAACCGGTGATTTCGGCAAAAGAACTGCGCAGCAGTGAAAGGAAAAATGACGATGAACCTGAATTAATGAAAGTATTTGCACGTCGATCACTTAAGTTAAAAGATTCGGAAATTGATAATTTAGCTCAAGAAATAGCCGAATCGAAAGAAACTAAAGATAGTATGAATGACAATAACGCGGCCAACAGGTCAAAAATACTCAAAAACGAATTTAACGCTTCAATAAAATCGAGGGATAGTGACAAAGAAAATGAGGACACTATGACAAAAGAGCAAAGTGAAGAAAAGAGATTAGTTGATATTGCGGCTAGAGTTAGTCAGTTTGGAGTGCCGCATTACCAGCGCAGTGTAAGCATAAACAGTGTTTCTAACCCCAAAAGGGAAAGCGCTCCTGTATATAGAAGCGAAGTAAGCAAATACAAGAAAGAAGTATCGGACTCTACTCCTGAAAAACGGCTTAGAAACAGAACCTTTCCTGATCCCTCAAATGATAGAGAGGATATCAAAAGTATAACGAAAAGCGAGCAATGGCTTACAAAGCCGATACTCTGTCGAAAAGGCCCTGGCAAAGGAAGGACGATGATAAGTTAAGGAACGTGCCCGGAGATAAGGAGAAACGTGCGAGTGCTGTGATAGAAAAGGATGGAGATATGGATAAAGGGGAGTGTGCGAGGGAGAACGATGGGGAAGGGGAGGCGGACGCGTCGCCCCAGTTCAAGGGTATTCTGCAGATGAGGGCCGAGTGGGAGCGGCGAGCAAAGCAGGGCATGACCAAATAAACTGGTGCTAGATTCAAGGTTAGCTCATTATTTAGATAACTAACTTTAAATGTATTATATTTAATTGTAATATCTCTAAATTACGCTTCAATATAATTTTCAATAGCAACTAATGTTGTCTTTACTAATATTTCTTCTTTTCAACTTATGTTATAAAGATCATATTTTTTTTCGCAAATTGATAACTTAGATGCTTTGTAATAATTGTAAAAATAACACAAATAATAGCGTTAGATATTGAGTGAAGGCCTGATTTTCGATTGTCAATGAAATATATTAAAATTCGCTTTTTTTAAACTAATGAAAAATGTCGTTGAATGCAACTAAACTTTATTATGCTTCACATATATTCTATATTTAAAGAAATGTACTAAACAATGGAAAAATACTCAATACACTAACAATGTTTGTTATATATTTAATCTGGAATTGATTTCTTGACCCATATTCGACGGATTTTGCTAAAAAATATTACGCGTTCATTGGAATGATTATTTTTTGTATATACAACATAAAATTGTATTTAATTATGTACGTCGTTAGAGACAATTATGGCATATAAATCTGTATACTATATTTTAATAATGTAGTTTAAGTAAATAATTAATTTTTATAATAGAAACAAACAAAGAAATTATAGAATAAAATTAAGACCCCAAATTTAATAGTTATTTCAAACGTTGACCAAGAGGTTTTCTTGTTAATTGGTTGTATGTGTTCTTTATTCTATTAACGAATTGTTATTTTCTTCCACAGGGAGTTGAAAGTACCATGCTGTATACAACATGTAATTTTATATTAGTGATAAATATAGTGTAGCGACACACGCAGTTTTCTAAAACTAATGTTATTATTAACAACTATAAAATTTATCTAAAACTGTTAAGACCATGTATTTTTGAGTGTTATTACAATTTGAATAGAATAGTTCTATTTTATTAAAAAATAATATTATGTATTAAACATTAAAACACTGTGAATTACAAATTTTATTCCTATAGTTTCAATTCGTTTTATTATTTAACCACCCCAATACGTTTTTGGTAATCCTAAAAACGAGAGGCAAAAAAAGTAGTAATAAAAAGAGGTCGACATCTTTATATTGTATAATATTCAGTAAATATGCAACTTTTTTATCTTGATACAAGTTGATACATAAAATTAATTCAGGCTAAGTTTGTATGGATCGAGAAAGAATAGACGAGGTTCCTAACACCTTGTTAAAATAACACACATCTTTGGTGTAGACTCTAGAGGCAGAGACTAATCCTATCTATCTTTCTTTGAAGTTGATGGATCTGAAATATGTACAACAAACGCTATATATACGATAGATAGCTTCATACTTTTCTATCTCTATTCAAGCAACGATCAATGCTTGAGTATCGTTTTCGAATACACCTCAGTTGGTCGGCCTGCCAAGTTTTAAACAAACGGGGAAAAATCTACAAAGCGACATTTTCACTATGCAATAGGTATCACCATGGGACCGAACCCATGACCACAACACCGATTTAAGACCAACGCTCCGCAGAGGCTTATTTATGTAGGTAATGCAGAATAATTTCTGAAACAAGTGTGTAAAGGTAATTTAAGTATCAAAAGAAATAAGTTTCAACTTCACAATCAGCGCCATCTAGCCCCATACACAGCTTCTAACTTGAACATTGAGGTTTTAGTTTCTACCAATAATATTATTGGCTTCTACTGAAAAATCTTTGTTTTTATACAATCATACTCGAACAAGCTTAAAAAGGGATTTGTTAAGATAATATTATTGTTAGAGTATGTTTTTTGTAAATTTCTTTACAAATAACTTCACAGAACCAGCACTAGATGGCGCTGACACAGTCACGGAATGATATAATTTTGTTAATGTTCGTTTCTTTTGTCTTTAATAATTACCGTTTGAAAAGGGAATTAAGTTTATAAAATATTATTAGAAACCATGATGAATGACTTTACAAGAACAGACTATGTTCTGAATAAGGAACTACAATACATGGGGTGTAAAAGCCACCCTACGCATTTGGTACTGTGGGGCTTGCTCACGCATGCGCGTGTCACCCCAACTCTAACTAACCCCAATTAGAAAAACGCGTTGTGCCACCATTTTATATTTTCATTTATCTCCGATTTTCCGTACATACGTACAATTCAATTCTATTGCTAAAAACACGACTGGTTCATAAACTATATAACAGACTTATTCAGTGCTCAGAAACATTTATAGACCCTTGTGAAAATACCGAATTCGCGTGTGCTTACGTAATATTTTTTTGTAAATTCCAAGAAAAGTCCGAGTCTCAGTGATAAGAAGTGAGGTGAGTAATAATTTCTTATATTATAGCTGAATTCTTAAAGACAATTTAACGAGAATATCATTGCATACTTATACCTTTTCTCCTGGAGGTCACACATTGATTTTTACTTAAACTTTCGTCCCATAAAGCGAGCCGTAGACAAAACATTCCTGTAAGACGCAATCGAGATTGCCACTGGGTTTGAGACTCTATGCTGTTCAATTAAGGTCGCAATCTAATCTCCAAAGAAAAGGCAGCTTGTTCAATATTAAAAGAGGAAGAAATGTAATATTATTATGTCATGTGCGCAGATATAGGTTTGAAAGTTTAATGTCGCAAGATTAAAAGATATCCGAATGGTGCTTGTGTAATGGGCCGTTGCTGCGACTTTATGAGAAACTGAATTGAATATCCATGGATTTCTGAGCGTGATATTAGAAAAGGTAGGTATGTAAAGGCGGTGGGAAAATATTTGCATATAGAAAGATACGAATACGTTACAGAATTTGTTGGTAGTAATATTTTTGGAAAACCAAAAGTTAAGGTAGCATATTTGTTCCTAAATTATTGAATATAAGGCTTGGGATGGGGGAACCTTGGTCCAGCAGTGAAATGCGATGAGGTTGAGGAGAGAATTTAATATCAGGAGATAGTAATACCTACGACCCATGTGGTTTAATGGTTGAGACGTCGTCTATTACACCAAGTGTTCCGGGTTTGATCACTGGGCAGTACAAACTGTGTGCATGAACCTGTCTATTTGTACTGGTCTGGGTGTTTTCTATGTATAATATGTATGTATTTTTAAAAATATATAAGTATGTTTATCCGTTCTTTGGACCTACTTCTTTGGACTAATTGTAAATGTAAATGTTTAAAACTAAATGTTCTACTAAATTGTTCATGGCGAATCCGATGTTTGCCATAGGGTGATTGGCCGAAAAAGTCGTAAATAATAAATAACGTATTCAAACATATTTAAGTTTTTATGTTTTATTCTATTGGGTTATTTTCTGTTAGGTAATTCAAAAATATCTATCTTGAGGCATATACATTTTATTTTTTCGCCGTATGAAATAAAACAAGTATAAGTACAAAAAAAAACTACCTTATTCATACCCACAGATTTCCAATACAAGAATAGGCAAGCCGCGTTTTTAAGTGCGACAAATGTAAGCTCAACGAGCATACACTGGCTACCAGTTTACGCTCTGTGAGACGAGTAAAGACGCATGAATATTAGAAGAAATTACCATTTTATCCCAAAATGCCATCCTGTGCAATTGTAACATGCCATCATCGCAAGGAATCGGTAAATTTACCAAAAATATAATAACTTTTCACAGGTAAAACCGAAAAGAAATTGCGACACTGGACTGCCTATAAACTTGGCGGCTTGTCCAGTCTAATGTATATTCTGATGTCTGTGTTCATACCCATAATAATAACGTAGGTAGTGTAGGTATTGCGTCAACATTGTGGAGGAGTGTTTGTAAATTTATAAGCGATATATGCTTAAGCAAATGCTCCATTTATTTCGAGAAGATGTCTGTTATATGTATCATCATCATCAGCTCATTAAACGTCCCCACCGAGGGGCACGAGCCTACCCGTATAGGGTGATTAGGCCTTAGTCGCCCACGCGGGCCCAGAGCGGATTGGACGACTTCACACACAACCTTCGAATCTCTTCGCAGGCGTGCATGAAGGTTTCCTCACGATGTTTTCCTTCACCGTAAGAGCGTCGGATAACGTACATATATTTTTCGAAAATACATTGGTACGTGTCGGATTTGAACCTCAGATCTCCCGGTAGGAAGGCGACAGTCCACACATGAGCCACCGACGCTCTTATATGTATATTATTTAAAAAACAAAAACCTACTATAGCACCCTCCGTGGTCTGGTGTGTTAAATATTAGTTTAGAAAGACGATTCTGTATCATTATATTCTTCTAAATTGGTACTCATATAAAAAAATATAACTTAAACGCACAAAATAATAATACTGAGCGCACTTCTATCAAAACACATATTTCAGGTTAAGATCTTTATTGTATCCAAAAGAATATTACAATTCACTTACTGAATACATGTACATATTATTCTGTGTAAGTTTTTAGGGCTACTCGTACAACATAAAATACAAACATAATGCAGGTAGTATGAAATGCATGATAAACAGTATACACACTAGCAGCTACAAATAGTGTTCATTCGACTCACAGTCGTATTTTACGGAGACATTCGGAGTGACTTCGGCAGCGCACTCGTAATGTCATTTTGACACGGAATAATGCGCTACTGGATGAGACTTGTGTGATAGAGCGTGGTTAGAAAATTTTCACAGTTTACAAATGCAATTATATTTGTAATGTTGTTCTAATTGTATTTTTCTAGATACTAAATATATAACAAATACATATCCAAACAAAATAATAACCATATAATGGTCATTTAATATCGCTTAGCTGTTATTTTTATGAATTACTATGCTGAACATATAATTTGATATATAATAAATATTTGATTTGTATATAACAAGCTTAATAAAACATAAACCAGTGTTATATGAACACTCAATAAGTTAATGCTTCTCTATTTATCCATCAGTAGTTCACTGGTTTCGTAGCTATCTCACTGGACGAAGACAGCGAATCTGTGTTGAGGATGCACTGTCTCCTGGTGTGATGTCAGTGCTGGTGTCCTCAAGGTGGAGTTTTATCTCGTTACTATTTTCTATTTTCATCAATTCTATCTCAAGTAACCTTCTTTCTTCCTACCATCTTTATGCAGATGATTTGCAGATCTATGCACAGGCACTCTTGAACATCTAGCAACAGCCGTACAGACGATCAACACTGACTTAGAAGTATATCTCAGTGGAGCTCGACCATGGCTTAAGTGAACCCTAGCAAAACACAGTTGATTGTGGTTGGTAGTTAGGATGACTCTAAAATTAAGGGAGACATTACCCGGAGTTGTTTTTGATGGAGCTGCTATCCCTTTAGTAAAACTGTTAAGGACTTGGGTATATTATTGACAATAACTTATCCTGGCTACCCAGGTAACAGAAGTAAGCCGCAAACTGTTCGCGTCTGCTGGTGCTCTAAGAAGGCTACGTAACTTTTTACCGATTTCAACTAAGACTGCGTTAGCGATGTCGCTTTTACTTCCTTTACTAGATTATGCTGACACCTGTTATCTCGACCTTAGTGAGGCCCTATTGGATAAGCTTGAGCGACTTCAGAACTTCTGCATCAGATCATTTTTGGTCTGAGAAAATTTGATCACATTTCCGAATTTCGCAACAAACTCAAGTGGCTGCCAATTCGCCTCCGCGAATACTCATATACTGTCCATGCTTTACATATTCTCTTTCGTCCTTTGCTCCTTCTTACCTTAAGGACCGTTTCAGATTCCTTGGAGATGCACATTCACGCACTTTGCGGTCATCTGATAACCTCCAGCTTGAAACGCCAGTCCATTCCACAGGTTTTGCTGATAAATCTTTTTCAGTTCATGCAGTACGCTTGTGGAATGCATTGCCTGTTGAGATTCGACGGGCTCAGTCAATCGAGAGCTTTAAAAGTAAATTGAATAAGCACTTACTTGTTACTTATTCTTAGTTGCTTCAACTGCTTTTTTTTTTATTATTTTATTTTTTTTATTATTATTATTTTTTTGTTGTTATATATGTACAATTTTATTTTTTTATCTATTTCTTATGATATATGTTTATGTATAAAAACCTTTTATTCTGTTCTATTGCCCTTTGTTTTTATTTTATTCTTTTACCTATTCTCTTTTTATTCCAATATGAATTTGAATGTGTATTTATGTATATTTATTTAGGTTTTAAAGTATTTTATTTTATTTTATAAGTAATTGCACCAAAATCCCTTTTTAGTTTTTTCTTCTTTCTCCATCCTAAGGTTGCCTGGAAGAAATCGCCTTGCGCGATAAGGCCGCCCATTGTACTTATTAAGATTTAATTTCTTTTAATTTTCTTTTCTTTGTATTTCGTTTTTAAAGTGCAATAAAGTATGTATAAATAAATAAATAAATATGTTTACAATACTTAAGTAATTAAGATACTTACGTATAATTGTGTAATGTAATGAATACATAGACGTATATTTTAGATTAATGTATGAAATATATATATATATTATATATATATTAATATATATATATATATAAATTTATTCAATGGCAATATGGGATTTTAGGAGTCTTTTAAATGTGCGCATTGACCCGAATCTTTTATATTCTTTGGTAGTTTGTTATAGCATTTGCGAACCCTCATATAATATAGATTTCTTGCCCATACTCGTACGCGGTACTATTAATTGAATATCATTGTGTCGTCTTAATTTCATTTTATGAACTGGAGTTTTTTTGGATAAATTTATTTTGGTGTGTATTTGTTTATTTAGCATCCTTCTCACTAATATGCAGGTATGATATTTATAAGATTGGGATATATCCATAACTTTAAGTTTCCTATATAGCTTTTCTGTTGACATAAAGTAATCAAACTTAAATAACGTTTTTAAGAGTTTATTTTGAGTTCTCTGAAGTGCGGACAAATTGGTTTTAGCTGCAGTACCCCATACCTCTATTAGGTAATCTATATGCGGTCTAACCATGGAATTGTAAATTAGGTATCGTATAGGGTTTGGCAGACAGTGAGCAATGGCCCTTATCATGCCCATTAAAGATATTAATTTTGATTTTATTTTCAGAATATGTGGCACCCAGGTCAATTTACGATCCAAATGCAGCCCTAAATATCGCTCTTCTTCTGACTCTTTAATTTTGATGTTATTTATTACTAAGGGAACATGATCGTCAATTTTTTTATTTTTTGCTGCGAATATCATATAACTACATTTACTTATATTGATTGTTAATAAATTTCTGTTTAGCCAATCTGTCAATAAGTTCAAATCATTTTGAGCTTTTAAAGTTATTGCCTCAATTGAATCACCAACATAGAAGAGGCAGGTGTCATCGGCGTATAATGTTACGTCACCGGTTAGGCCAATGCTACCCAAATTATTTATATATTAAGAATAATAGTGGTCCGAGGATTGAGCCTTGGGGCACGCCAAAGGACACTACTTTAGGAGAACTTTGTGAATTATTGAGTTTGACAACTTGCTGGCGATTATTAAGATAAGATTTGAAAAGAGAAAGTACACTACCTGCCAGACCCATGTCTTCGAGTTTTTGTATCAGTATTTTATGGCTTACAGTATCGAAGGCTTTTTTTAGATCAATGAATACACCCATCACGATCTGTTTCTTATCTATGCTCATCTTTATGTTGGTTATTAGATCTATTGTTGCTGACAATGTGTTTGATTTGGGACGAAAGCCATACTGTTTTGTATAAAGAAAATTATTCAATGCAAGGTATTCTGCCAAGCGATTATAAATTATTTTTTCATACACCTTTGATAACACCGGTAATACTGATATAGGGCGATAATTTCCGGGATCTGACTTTGTTCCAGATTTGAATATTGGTGTAACCTTTGCTATTTTGAGACTGTCGGGAAAGATTCCCAGCTCCAAAGATCTGTTGATACAGCTGGTAAGATTATGGATGATTAATTTTTTTACGCATTTTAGAGCTTATACCGTCTAAACCTGGGCTGGTTTTCGGATCTAGGCTATCTATTATGTTTGAAACTTCGTCTCCTGTTGCCGGAGCGAAATTACTTAAACTATGTGAGCCAGTAGGCCCAGGAGCGCATCCGTAGCTACTACCGTGATTTGTTGTTTGTATTTATTATTTGCTAACATCGACAACACCAACAATCTTCATTAAATACTTCACAGATTTCACCAAGTTGTTCACTAAAAGGCGTTGTCATTAATTAATTTAGATGGATATGTTCCTTTAGTCTCTTTATTGTTCGATAGTATTTGATTAACCGCCACATTTTAGCTGGTTTTCTTTTAAGGCTTGTAAGAGCTTCTTCATAGTATTGCCTTTAGTTTTCTTTATAGTTTTTGCGACTTCATTCCTTTTTTTTATACTTTCTTTTATTTCTTTGTTTTCTGGGTTTTGTTTCATTTGTATCCATAGATTATTTCTTGTATTTTCCATTGATATTTCTTTATTTATCCAGTCTTGTTGAGGGGCGTTCAAAACCTTTTCTTTAGTAATTTTACTATCTTGAATGCAGTTTAATAACTTTTCTTCCAGTTTGTTGTAATTGGGGCTATTTGATTCAGTACTATTCTTTAATATATTGGGAAGATTTTGGTAATCTATGGTTATTATTTTCTTTAGTGGTTGTGGTTCAAACTTTTTGACTTCAATGTATAGTTGTTTATGATCAGAAAGTGATGATTCCATAATTGCTAGGTGAAAATGATTTTTGTGCAGGTTAGTGCAAAGATGATCAATAATAGTTTTCGTTGTATTAGTGTCTCTGGTACTGTATTTTTCGTCGACTTTATTAATTAATTTGTAATTATTTTCTTGCAGGATTTCTTTATAACTGTGGATTTCACGGTCATTGGATAATAAGTTCAAATTGAAATCACCTACGACAATTGCCCTTTTGCGTTTGCTTATTTGGTTGCCAAATTCTTCTAAAAATAAATTGAGAGCCACATCTGGTTTCCTATATACTACTCCAATGTCCACGCATAGTTTCTCAATGTGAACCCAGAGGAAATGGTTTCCAGCCAAACAAGTATCTTCAAGGTGACAGTGTTTCATGTCATTATGAGCGTATATTGACACTCCACCACCTCTCCCAGATATTCTATGATTGAAGTAGTGGGTGTAATTAGGAATGGAAAAGCGTTTGGCCTCTTCATCTGATTTAATCCAGGTTTCAACTATTACAATGACGTGAATTATGCTTTTGACTGCCCTAAGAGTGCACTGCAGTTCATCAAATTTTCCTGGTGTTACAATACTTCTCGCGTTAGCATAAAAAATCTTCAAGGTCTTTTTAAAGGTGACGATGTGCTCGTAGTCATTAATTACTTGGTAGGTATTTTCACTGTTTTCATTCAAAAAGTTATCTTCACAGTGTGCATCTATTTTCAGTTTTTTTGGACGATTTTGACTATCTTAGGAACGTTTTTCACATATTTTATTGTAATATCTTTTTCTCCCATTTCAATACGTGTTTTTAAGTCTTCAGTGATTTTATTAAAATACATTCTTTGTTGCAGTGTTCGATCTGAGTATAGTTTTATTGTTTTGTCGATCAATTTGGATCTGTTCTTAAGTATGGCTTTAACTGTATCTTCAGATGTAAAAGATACCTTGATGGGACGTTGTTTGCTAGGGTTATATTTTCCAAGCCTAGCTATGTTTGTTGGTTCAGGGCAGCCGGGATAAATCTCGGACAGCTTTTTCATTATTTCCGTTCTTTCTTTTATGATTCTGTCATCTTTATTTGGAGTTGAACATTCTGGTATGCCTATAATAACAATATTTTTACTTCTGTACTCTCGTTCCGTAATTTCTGATATAATTTTTTCAGTTTCAAATGATGCCGGAAAAGCTGACAGATCCTTCATATTAGTGATTTCAGCGGCCAGTGACTCAACTCTTTCTTCCATATCGGTATTTTTGCTAAGTAGGCTTGTAATGTCCGATTTCATTGACTTGTTTTCGGTAGTGATATGTTCTACGCACATTTTCATGCTGCTTAATTCGTTCTTCACATCTAATATATCTGTTGATATTTTTTCCATAAATTCTTTTTGGTTTGTACAGATTGTTGACAGCATTGACATTACCTGCGACATCTTTTCAGTTAATTCACTGATTTCACTTTTGATCATTGATACGTCGCCATTACCAGCCGAATGTTTTCTTTTACGAAATGTTATTTTTTGTGATTCATTCAGTTGCGGATCACTGTGTACATCCCGCATGTCACTTCCAGAAGGCGAACGCAAGACGAACATCACTATATCTGTGTTACGCACGGTCAGAATTAACCTACGCAGTAAAAGCAGGTTTGTGTTGAATATTCTCGAATCAAAATCGGCACAAGTAATGCACTGCCGTTTACGCGATTTTGTATTTTGTCATGCAGTGAACTCGCTTTCAAATAGTTTGGTAATAGTTTAAATATTTAAGAAATAATTTTGTAACACGACTGCTCTGTACGGCGCCCGACGATACACCATGATCACTGGGCATCTATATATATACTTCTTTGGACTAATTTAAAAAAACGAATCCGATGTTTGCCATAGGGTGATTGGCCGAAAAAATCGTAAATAATAATTAACATATTCAAACTTATTTAAGTTTTTATGTTTTATTCTATTGGGTTATTTTCTGTTAGGTAATTCAAAAATATCTATCTTGAGGCATATACATTTTATTTTTTCGCCGTATGAAATAAAACAAGTATAAGTACAATAAAACTACCTTATTCATACCCACAGATTTCCCAATACAAGAGATAGGGCAAGCCGCGTTTTTAAGTGCGACAAATGTAAGCTCAACGAGCATACACTGGCTACCAGTTTACGCTCTGTGAGACGAGTAAAGACGCATGAATATTAGAAGAAATTACCATTTTATCCCAAAATGCCATCCTGTGCAATTGTAACATGTCATCATCGCAAGGAATCGGTAAATTTACCAAGAAATATAATAACTTTTCACAGGTAAGAACCGAAAAGAAATTGCGACACTGGGACTGCCTATAAACTTGGCGGCTTGTCCAGTCTAATGTATATTCTGATGTCTGTGTTCATACCCATAATAATAACGTAGGTAGTGTAGGTATTGAGTCAAAATTGTGGAGGAGTGTTTGTAAATTTATAAGCGATATATGCTTAAGCAAATGCTCCATTTATTTCGAGAAGATGTCTGTTATATGTATCATCATCATCAGCTCATTAAACGTCCCCACCGAGGGGCACGAGCCTACCCGTATAGGGTGATTAGGCCTTAGTCGCCCACGCGGGCCCAGAGCGGATTGGACGACTTCACACACAACCTTCGAATCTCTTCGCAGGCGTGCATGAAGGTTTCCTCACGATGTTTTCCTTCACCGTAAGAGCGTCGGATAACGTACATATATTTTTCGAAAATACATTGGTACGTGTCGGGATTTGAACCTCAGATCTCCCGGTAGGAAGGCGACAGTCCACACCACTGAGCCACCGACGCTCTTATATGTATATTATTTAAAAAACAAAAACCTACTATAGCACCCTCCGTGGTCTGGTGTGTTAAATATTAGTTTAGAAAGACGATTCTGTATCATTATATTCTTCTAAATTGGTACTCATATAAAAAAATATAACTCATAAACGCACAAAATAAAAATACTGAGCGCACTTCTACCAAAACACAAGTCCATATTTCAAAACGACTTTGCTCTAATCCAAAATAATTGCTTCAAAACCATCCAATTATATGAATATCTAAGCGTTTAAATTAATGACCTCTTAAGAACCGAGGTGACCCTCTTAATGACGCTGAGGCTTCCTATTTGTATCCAAAAATAATAATAATAATAAACTTTATTGCACAAAAAAAAAATACACAATACACAAAGGAACATAACAGTTGTACAATTAAGGCGGTCTTATCGCTATAAAGCAATCTCTTCCAGACAACCTTCATGAGAGGAAATAAATAAAAGTTGTAGAAGAAATGAGTCAAATATTGTGCAAAAACGAAGTTAGAAATAAAGAAAATAAATACAAAATAATAATTATAATAATTAATAATAATTGTATTTTTCCTTATAATAAACTGTGCGTCCACATATGGAGTATTGTTTGCATCTTTGGGCTGGAGCACCGAAATACCTTTCGTCTTACGCAGAGACGTTGTAAGTCTTGTGTTTTTTACCGTTTACATAATGGGGAGTGTTCCAAAGAATTGTTCGATCTTATACCTTCTGCTTATAAACCTGCGTACATTTACGAGGAACTCCAAAGGTTGTGCGTCTATCTATTCAACCTATCGCAGTCAACTGCTGGACATAGGCCTCCCCCATTTTGCGCCAGACATCCCGGTCCTCCCTTTTCTCATTCAGCTCCCACCAGCGACCTTTCGCAAGTCGTCGGTCCATCGGGCTGGAGGGCGTTCTACGCTAGATGCGGTCTCCACTCCAGAACTCGTCTGCTCCAACAACCATCGGTTCTACGACGTACGTGACCAGCCCACTGCCACTTGAACTTGCTAATCCGGCGGGCTATGTCGGTAACTTTAGTTTTCTTACGGATTAAATCATTTCTGGTCTTCTCTCTCTCTCTAAGAGAGACCCCGATAGCTCGCTCCGTTGTGCGTGAACCGCCATGCCGCACTGGGCCCGTGTGGACTACATATGAGGTCTATATATATGCACCCTATAAGTGTAGGCTCGTGCCTCTCAGTGGCAACGTATTTTGAGCTGATGATGTAGCTCTGCCACATTTTGGAAAGGATACACCCCGTTTTGCGTTCTCGATAACATCATATACTTACATATCATTTAAAAGACACCAACTGTGATGCTTTGGTATTATTTATTCGTTTTATCAATAATTCAAAACTCTTTATATTTTTTAAAGATTACTAGGAGACCTCAACAACATGATAAATCACTTTGAGGCAAGCTGTTGCTATGAAAATCTTCCACACTGAGTCTTTAACCCGTATTTACTAGAACCTTAAATGCTATGTCGAAATAAAAATTGGTGAGACGACTAGCAACATGGAGCACTCCGTGAGCTATCTGTATTCGATAACACAGATATCCCAAATAGTAAACACGGTCTTTTAAATCTATTTTACAATTGCTGAAAGGCATACTGCTAATATTATTTCGACTTAAAAGGTTTTCAACAAAGGTTGAAAAGAAACCCGCAAAACAAAGACAAATAAAAATTTCAAGGACAATATTATCTCATAAATATGTCTTTTACTTTGTCACTTAGCAGATGAAACTCTGTCATGCGAAATTTCCCTGCCATTCTACGTTTAATCAGATCACCTTGGATAACTGTCTCTTCTTACCAAGGTCACGTAGCTAATCCAGGAAGACACTAAACGAAGGCTAGTTCAAGTTTAAATTGTAACTTAAAAGATAAACTAGCTACTAAGTCGCTTGCAGGAGTTTTTTCGTAGGAATTAAATCTTCGTTCCGGTAATAGATTTAAACTATATATATATATATATATATTATAGGCCTATGACCTCAAGTGGGACGCTATATGCTGGTAGATTTGAATACATGATACGCAGACGATATAAAGTACAGTAAATTAAATATTTATTCCCAAAAGAATACGAAGGCAAAATTATTAAGACGTTTTGTCTTGTGGGAGCAGCACACGAATTACAATAACTTAACTAAGAATATTAAACAATGTCAAAAATGCAAAGCCTTAAGCCGCCCCCAGTTACCTATATTTAACTTCCTATAAATTATTTTAAGACCTTCGTTAAAGACTGCCACAATTCGATTATCTCGTGTTAAATTTCTTAATAGTCTATACACATATAAATATTGGATGGTATAATTTAGAATTTCTCAAGTTAAACACACATACAAGTATTGAACGCAACCCTCAGTAGAATTTTCCACATAAATATGCATAAAGTCCGTACTCAAACGAAAGCGGCCGAGAAAGTTGCCGATAAATTTTAATACAACAAAATGATTATTGATGGCCCTCATTATTTAAAGTGGGTGAACGCTCGCATTTAAATTATGGACAATTCGGCGGACTTATGGCTTGCAGGTGCCCGCTGCCAGTCAAGATATTAGGACTGTTTAAAGAGCTTTAAAAGTTTTACTCACTTGATACTGGTAATTTGTACTTGCGTTTCATCATCATCAGCTCATTTAACGTCCCCACTGAGGGGCACGAGCCTACCCGTATAGGGTGTATAGGCCTTAGTCGTCCACGCGGGCCCAGTGCGGCTTGGATGACTTCACGCACAACCTTTGAATCTCTTCGCAGGCGTGCGAAGGTCTCCTCACGATGTTTTCCTTCACGGTAAGAGTGTCGGATAACGATTGGTACGTGGTGGGATTTGAACCTTAGCCCTCCCGGTAGAAGGGCAACGGTCCACCCCATTGAGCCAGCGACGACTTGCGTTTTGTTGACCAAAATACAATATGACCGATTGCCGATATGACATAAATGACAGACACTTGACGAAAGTCGTGATTATAAACATAACAGGTGAAGTTCATGACTTTCGTCAACTGAAAAACATTGCCTTTTCTGATCGAAATGTATGTAAATATTTTACATTAAGCAGTTCTTGACGACTTGCGAAAAGTCGCTGGTGGAAGCTGGATGAGAAAAGCAGAGGACCGGGATGTCTGGCGCAAAATGGGGGAGACGTATATCCAGCAGTGGACTGAACTGAATGGAAGAATGACTGGTTGAAGAGAGAAAGTTCTTGAAAAACTAAATTATTCTCTATCATACCGAAAACATTTCTAAATTCGTCATTTTGTCATTGTCAAGCGAAGCGTAGGACGCTCTTCTGCCTAATGAAACCCTTGCGAAAGGTCGCTAGTGGAAGCTAGATAAAGAAAGCGGAATACCAGGATATCTGGCACAAATGAGGGAGACCTATGTCAGCAATCAACTGCGATAGACTGAAGAGAAGAAGTAAGCGTAGGACGGTCTCCAGCCTGAAGGATCAACGGCTTGCAAAAGGTCGCTGGTGGGTGCTAGATTTGAAAAGCGGGAGACCAGATTATCTAGCGCAAATATATCAGACCTATATCCTGCCATCATTGGACTGCTATAGGTAAAAATAAATTTATTATGACATTATGAAGATTCTATGTCAAATCTGGCTAATGGCTTAACCCAGCGGCCAAACTATAAGCAATGAATTAATGATATTCTATATATATATAAGGTACGCCACCCGTGCCTCAAAAACAAACCGCCAAAGAGAATACAGTTGTAGGCTCTTTGTTTAGGAAAATGTGCGCTCATTCGAAATATGTGTATGTGTTCTGTCGCTGCATTCGGAACACTTTTTTCAGTTGTTTTGTGAACATATCACGAATCTATACTTTTTACATCATTGCAATGAATGATGTTTAGACCAGTACCTACTGTCCAGTACCGCGCACAGCTCATGGAGCGATTTCAATAAAAAATGCTGTGGATTTAGCTGACACCATGAAAAACACAGAGATTTTACTGCAGGAGAATATCTTATACCTCTAGTAACACCGCGGGTCACAACTAGTCATAGTAAAGGCCGTTTGTTTTAACTTTAGTTGACCTCAAATCACTCAAATTGGAAACACGGACCGGACCGCGACCGCAACGCGCCCGTAATGCCGGATTCCGGCCGGTTTTAGAATTTAAACGGTTATTTAACTAGGGTTTGTGCCTGTTAAGTTATATATTTACAGTTTAAGGCTTTACCCAAATCCCTATTGATATCGTAGAGTTGCCTGTAGAGTTTTACGTCAGAACTATGTTTGATCTATATATATAATTTTAATTTATATGGTGGTTTCACTTTTACTGCCCCTTCCTATTTATGTCAACATACTGTACATGTATATATTATATTTACTGTCAAGCTATTACATCGAATGCCTATCCTAATCCTATCCTATCCTTATAAGAAACCCATACCTTGAGAAAAATATTCGCCATTTTGTAATTTCACCTATTATGTAAGTGCCGATTGTTTTTGAAACATAGCTTAATTACCTACAGTTCCTACTAACAAATAAAATCAAAATAAAAACAGCTCATTCCTCGGCAGTAACTGCGCTGTGTGTGCCACAGACAACACAAACACACAGAGACGGATACACACACCCACACGCGCACGCGCACACGCACTTACACTCACACCCACACTCAAACGCACACTCACTCACACACACAGACACACACACACACGCGGGCGGTCAAGCTAACGTACATGCATGCACACACAATCACAGTCCTAATACTCTGTCGTTGTACTAACTAATTTGAGAAAAAGCTAATAATTTAATTAAGTAACTTTTCTTAATTACTTATGGGCAGTTTATTAAACTACCTACCGAGAGGCAACGCTAGCAACTATAAACAGTATCCCGGCTGCTGAAACGAATTCCAAAACGGCAAGTATCATATGATACGATCTTTTGTAAACACCCAACATCCCTCATTACATTAGGAAAAGTATCATGTTCTGTGAACTCAAGGGGCGAGATATCATAGCTAGTAGTACCTTGTGTTGACTTTAACAGGTCGTGACATTGGCCTCGATTCCACTTTTAGGCGGTAGACTCGGTACTGAGTCGTCTAAGTAGGTACCATCGCAGTGCAACATATCATCCCGTGAAACATGCGTGCTATGCACTTTTGTGTTTCGGGAAGAGGGCACTGTAGCTAGTGAAATAACCGGGTATAAGAGACCTAACATCTGTTGTCTCGGGTGTAAGGCGTATTCGTCTTTGATGGAGAAAAACTTTTATCAGTTGTTGGTCTCCTTCAATGCTGCTCTGTCATGATCAGGCGTATCACTTACCATCAGGTGAGCATCCTGACCGTACTGTACACTTTGTAACATAAAAAAAACTTGACATTACGATATATTACAATTTAACTGGTATTTCGTTACAACTTTAATGAACTTTAATGTTAGTGTATCTTCCATAAAACAGCACGAATGCAAAATTTTACTATTATAACGATCCTTTGAGTGCATGTTAAAATTAGCGGAATTGGAGCCCTGCATGAGTATCTTACATATTTTTAGATGTGTTAAACTAATATGACGTCTGAAGGAATATGGTAACGTAAACAAACATATGAGTCACAGACTTATCGATCGGTGACCAATCGCGCTGAATGTATTCAGGTGATCGAGTTAACTTACAAAGTAGGAGGTTTTGGGTGAAGTAATTAGTAACTTCAATAATATATTATTTCAAACAATTGTACATAATTGCTGGGTTGATATGTGTCGCTTTAGAGTGCATTGCTAACTTTGGATTGTTTATTTTTTTTGTTTTATTGCGCCAAATAAATATTTTTCTTTCTTTCTTTCTTTTTTAACGAAAATAATTAACATATAGAGCGTCGGTGGCTCATTGGTGTGGACTGTTGCCTTTTTTCTTCTTCTTTAATAATTGTATTGGTTATCTATGAGAATAACTGTTTGACGCAATCAAAATATAAACAAAAATTAAAAGGATCGTAAATTATCTTGCACTCCTTAAGCGTGAATATCTTAGGTTACATGGTTAAGGCTTCACAAGTTAAAGAAAATCTAATACTTTGATGCTTCACAGTAAATCCTAAAAGTAAGTAGAATCTTTGTTAAAAGTTATCTATTTAGAATAGCATATATATACTACATTACTACCCTTCAAACGGCTAGAATATACCCTAAACTAGGGATCTTAAATATACCCTAAACTAGGGATCTTAAAACAAAACCAAAACCCTAAAAACGATTTCTTTTCAATTTTTTGTTTCTTTTGTTAGTAAACATCGTAAGATCTCAAAGGCGGAGCTTACCACCACATTAGATTGTTCAAAAACATCGTATGATCTTAGGGGCGGAGCTAACAACTGCATTAGCTTTGTAAAGAAACATCGTACGATTTTGAGGGCGGAGCTATCTACGTCATCATTTATTTAGAGACATCGTATGATTTTGGTGGGCAGGCTTACGAAGCCGGCACTATATAGCTATATGTTGTTGTCAGGGTTGCGCGCGATGTACGTGCCCCGCTGATGCTCTGCGGGGCTGTGTGGAGCGCCGCGCCGGTGTCGCTGCGCTGGCTGGCGCCGCCGCTGCCCCGCCCGCCGCCGGCGCTGCTCGCCGCGCTAGTCATGCACGCGCTACGGGACCAGCGCACACCACACGACTCCAGCTTCCTAGGTACGTAGTTACCTAGCAATTTAATATAACTCTGACCCCCGCGCTAGTCCCACCTCACAAGACGTAGTAGACGGAAGGTAACTACTAAAACTAGGTTAGAGTCACAGATTTCCCAATACAGGAGATGGGGCAAGCCGCTTTTTTAAGTGTCACAAATGTAAGCTCAACGAGCATACACCGGCTGCCAGTTTACGCTCTGTGAGACGAGTCAAGACGCACGAATATTAGAAGAAATTACCGTTTTTTCCCAAAATGCCATCTTGTGCAATTGTAACATGCCATCATCGCAATGAATCAGTAAATTTACCAAGAAATATAATAACTTTTCACAGGTAAGAACCGAAAAGAAATTGCGACACTAGGACTGCCTATAAACTTGGCGGCTTGTCCAGTCTCATTGTATATTCGGATGTCTGTGGTTAGAGTTATACTGACGCCCGCGCTACTCGTCGCGCTACAGCACAAACGCGTCAAACTAACTTTCAACTTTATAGGTAAGTATTACTGATTATGTTACACTACTGGATAAAATACACCAACTGATGCCCGCGCTACTCGCCGCACTAGTTGTGCACACGCTACGGCACCAGCACACATCACACGACTCCAGCTTCCTAGTTTATAAATAGTCTATTGAAAAACGTTGGAAAAAAGAAGTCCTAGAGCGGGAACCGCGTCTTGGTCGAGTCAAGACTTACGATAGCCACCAAGTGTTGTTTGTACCAAGATATCTAACGCATTGTTGGGGCGATCTTTATCCAGCAATGGAATGAAAAGACGATGTTTTTGTTATCTTATAGCGGTAATGCAATTACTGACGTCCGTCTAAAAAGACACAAACATCGGCTTCGTCGTTGTCCAACTGTTGTTTGTTAGATTGATTGTTTTACAACGCAAAGATTATTAAGCTTATCTACTGACGCCCGCGCTGTTCGTCGCGCTGGTCATATATGGACTACGGGATCACATACTTCAGCTTCATAGGTAAGTACTGCTGATTATGTTACAGTAACAGGCTATTTTATAGCGCAATAGATTATGACACTGACGCTAGAGCTGGATGCCATGCTCATCTTGGGGTAAGATTTCAAAGTCACCAATTATTACTAAAGAGGGTACACGTGACTTGATTAATGGATGGAGCATGGGATGCTCCATCCCTATTTAAAATACTAAAACTTAAGAACCTTTGTACACTTAGTTGCAAATAAAACATTTGAATTTGAATTATTCAGAAATCGGCGGTTTTTTGGCGTGTACTGTTGCCTACCGATACTGAGGGAGCAGGTTCTTAACCCGCCACGTGCCAATATTATTTCAATTTTCGAAATTAAAAGTAAGTTTATATCCGCATATGAGCTGATAATGATGGTCTTCTATCCGGATAGTGTTCAAGAGTAAACCGAATAAAATTATATAACATTAGCACACCAAAACATATCGACGTTAGTGCAGTCAGCCCTTTACTTGTGCGCTCGTTCGTGACAGTTCGTGTATTTCCGTAAACATTCGTGCCCTTCCCTAAAATTCCCTTTCCTATATGAGGGTTCCGTATCTCTCGATCTGGTGTCAACGGACTGCTTAACGAGATTTTCGCGATAACTTGTAATGACATCCAGTGTTAACATTTTTACATTTATTTAAAGGTCTTTCGGGTCATATTTGGGGGAACAATGTGATCAAGCCGAATTTAATAGAATGCAAATTAAAGACAGTATAAGTAGATATAAAAACGAGTAGTTAGTTTGACGACTTATTTGGTGTAGTGGTTGAGACGTCGGCTACAACACCAAGGGTTTCAGGTTCGATCCCCGGGCAGTACAAACATGTGTGCTCATGAACACGTCTGTTTATATTTGTGTGGGTGTTTTCTATGTATAATATGTATGTATTTACAAAACAAAAATGTATATAAGTATGTTTATCTGTTGTTAGTAGCCGTACTACAAGCTTCACGCTTAACTTGGGGCTAGATGGCGCTGTGTGAATGTCAGTGACTATTTATTATTATTTTATTTATTAAATCAATACGAGTTATCTGGTAACAGGTTTTTTTAGTAACGTGTAGAAATTTACCTGTCATGTCGCCACCTATGGGAACTCGTTGCCAATATAAATATAATGAGAACTGAAAGTGTATATAGGGAATGAGTAGAAGGCATTTCAGGCCCCCGGTAAGTTCACTCGACAAAACAGATTGTGTTGTTTCACGCTGTTTACCTGTACGAGCGGTCAGTCATTGGTGTAGACTGTTGGTAGGTCATTGGTGTAGACCACAGATTTCCCAATACAGGAGATGGGGCAAGCCGCGTTAAAAAGTGCGACAAATGTATGCTCAACGAGCATATACTGGCTATAGTTTACGCTCTGTGAGACGAATCAAGACGCACGAATTTTAGAAGAAATTACCGTTTTTTTTCCAAAATGCCATCCTGTGCAATTGTAACATGCCATCATCGCAGTGAATCAGTAAAATTTACCAAGAAATATAATATCTTTTCACAGGTAAGAACCAAAAAGAAATTGCGACACTGGGACTGCCTATAAACTTGGCGGCTTGTCCAGTCTAATTGTTATTCGGATGTCTGTGGTGTAGACTGTTGGTAGGTCATTGGTGTAGACTGTTGGAAGGTCATTGGTGTAGTGTTGCCTTCCGATTTTAAGGGCGCAGGTTAAAATCTCGTCTCGTACCAATGTATTTAAGAATTTCCAAAATGTACGTCTATCCAACACTCTTAAGGTGAAAGGAAAACATTGTAAGGAAACCTGCGCACGTCTGCGAAGAGATCCAAAGATTGTGCGTGAATCAACTCAAAATCCCTGTTATGTAAAATCGTACTCACGCAAAAGAAACTCTGAAAAATCTGCGATTTAAATAAACGTAAAATTTTTATCCCATACAATTTACAGAAGTATTGGAGCACGCAATCGAAATTATTTGAACGGAAACACCAATAACCGATACCGCGGAATAGTGATGTGAAGAAAGTAAATTTTAAGGGACACTAGATTCGAGACTT
Organism: Leucinodes orbonalis; assembly: GCA_019425675.1. NCBI lineage: Eukaryota > Metazoa > Arthropoda > Insecta > Lepidoptera > Crambidae > Leucinodes > Leucinodes orbonalis. The sequence goes on from PQWD01005412.1 coordinate 126,525, forward strand.
TCAATTTATTATAGTTTAATTCATTATTATTATTATAATAATTAAATTGTTTATAATAATTAAAAACACGATGAATGTACATTATACGTATTAGTGGCACTTTATAGTGACTTCAGTGACGACTATCATCATAGTTTTAGCCATTGGACATCAACTGTTTAACATTTGCCACCTTTATAGCGTAGCGTGAGACGCCCTCTGGCCCAGTACAGCAACGACTTATGACAGGTCGCTGCGGAATCTGGATGTGGAAAGCGTAGGACCGGGATATTTGCCACATAATGTGGGAGATCTATGTCCTGTTGTGGTCTGCGATAGATTGTAGAGAGAGAGAAGTCATGTGCAGCCAGAGTAATCGATGTCAAATTAGTCGTCGCTATTCGTATGTCATCATAAAACGCTAATCTATTTAAGTAAAAATAGTGTCATAGCTGTATCATTTTCATTATACACAATAATGATTTAACCAGGGACGTCCCACCCAAGTCGAGACACGTAACAACTCTACTACAGTCGGACGTTCCCAAAATAGGCGCGCGCGTCACGCGACCATCCCTATCGGCAGACATCTTGGCGCCTAGCTTGGTGCATTGTTTGTGTCGCTGTTCAACTGTGGAATCGGATAATTTGTGAACTAGCTTGTCTATAAGGACTACCTTTACGTAATTTAACATAACTTTTTCCAAACCGGTGCAGTGGTAGATTTATAAAACAAGTTAAAAAATAATTGCCATTTCAAAAGTATCTGTAAAGATTAATTAGAATAAATATGTAGGTGTGTGAGTTGAGTTTGAACTAGGGTTTCTCTTCGAGAATTCTCGAACCGAGAATTCCCGGGAAATTTGTCTTACTCGAGACGAGAAAAAAGTGGTCGAGAATCGAGAAATCGAGAAATTCAGTCAAAAAATTAAAACTTGATAACGCGCTTGCGTTCTCGTTGCGGCTCTGCCACGCGTCGTGCGAAATTAAATGAAATAATTTGTCCTATTAGAGGAGGGCACCGAAATTTGATATTTCACACGGTCGTTGTAATATTAAGATTTGAGTTCCTCTCAGGAAGACCCAGCTAATTACGTTTCTGAAAACGTTTCTAATACGTTACTAGAGTACATAATAGAAAACGAACGTGTTTTCTCCTTGTCTGGAAACTTTGTGACAAAATACGAAACCGATTGTCAGATGATGCTATAATGCCCTTGTATTTTTAAAGGCTTATTTTCTTAATGATAATGTGACATCGTGGGTTAGCTTTTGAAGCAGTTTCCGCTTTAAATTGTGATTGTAATTGGTCTTAAGATTTTAATGATTTATAAGATTTTTATGTTTACTTACGTAAAGAAAAGACTCCATTTACTTATAACAAATATTGAAAAGTTGATACAAAGACTAAACTAAGGAACATGTACCTTACTGTACTGGAAAGTACAGATAATCTGTTAGAGACTGACACCAAATACATTTGTAAGAAATGTAACGATACGACACCATCGTTATCGCACATGATTAAATTTAAGAAAAACACAATTAAGTACTTACCACCTATCAGTCTTGAAGTTTTCCTGAAATTAGTTTCATATATTATACAGTAATATTAATATTCGATACCTGACTTTAATTTTAAAATTGGTATATTGAATAGATTTGAAAAAAAACTTTCAAGAAGTTCAGTTTAATTTCATCATCATCATCATCATCAGCTCATTAAACGTCCCCACCGAGGGGCACGAGCCTACCCGTATGGGGTGATTAGGCCTTAGTCGTCCACGCGGGCCCAGTGCGGATTGGACGACTTCACACACAACCTTCGAATCTCTTCGCAGGCGTGCATGAAGGTTTCCTCACGATGTTTTCCTTCACCGTAAGAGCGTCGGATAACGTACATATATTTTTCGAAAATTCGAAAATACATTGGTACGTGTCAGGATTTGAACCTCAGCCCTCCCGGTAAGAAGGCGACAGTCCACACCACTGAGCCACCGACGCTCTTCAATTTAATTTCATTGACGCTAAATTCAAGTTTCTATAAAATCATTTGTGCTTTGTAAGTGATAATAATAATATATTACATAATTTATACAATCACGGTATATTCCCGAAGGGAAAGTCAGAGATAAGGCCGTTATGGTTTGCATTCGTAAAATATACACTAAAGGGTGGTAAGCCCTTCACCGTTTCGTATTGTTATTAATTCAGTACGCTTATCCTATCTATTGTTTTGAAGTAGTAGGAATCCTATCTTATGGATTCAACAGGGTTCAAGCTGCTACCATGCAGTAGTATATTAGCATATGGTGTAAGAAATAACTGGATTTTAACATCATAATTAGCTTTAAACAAGGACAGAAATGTATTTATTTTATCATAACAAAATTAATTAAAACTTACTTGGATGTTATATATTTGCGTAAAATAATAATGATTATCTTAAGAATAATACGAATCCGCAAGCTAATAATATTAATTCGACGAACAAAAAATAAACGACATCAAAAAATCAAAGTAAAAAAAAAAAATGATGTCAAAATTACTAAATTACATTTAAAATTGGTAAAATTTCTAAATTTTGTGTATATTATTTTGTTAACATATCAAAATCCTGAGAACTATGAAACAGTTAAAGAAGCTAGGCACTTATTATAATTACTGATTTCCATAATAAACTGCGACTTTTAACGCATAGTGGCTCTTGGGTGCCTAGTACCATAATAATTTGTAAACGCCTCATGAATACGCTCTAATTAATTAAAATGCTAAGTAAAAACTCATTTCGATATAAAATTTTCAGTGAAATGTATTGATCGCATCTATTTATATAATCATCATCAGCTCATTAAACGTCCCCACCGAGGGGCACGAGCCTACCCGTATAGGTATTAGGCCTTAGTCCACGCGGGCCCAGTGCGGATTGGATGACTTCACACACAACCTTTGAATCTCTTCGCAGGCGTGCATGAAGGTTTCCTCACGATGTTTTCCTTCACCGTAAGAGCGTCGGATAACGTACATATATTTTCGAAAATTCGAAAACACAATGGTAGGTGTCGGGATTTGAACCACCCACGCTCTATTTACATAATCTATTTTTATATGCATATTTTTGTGTTTCATTGCAGTTGGTCTTCCTTTGAAATAAATAAACTTACCTGAAAGTAAAAATTAATATTATTTGGTGGAACTCAATAAAGTATCGAGCTTAACACCTAGTCAAGATGTAGATATTATTCTTTTACCTTTTGTATGTGACAGACAGTTCCGCAGTTAACTTGTAACGTATATCTTTGTAACCTTGCACTAATGACTGTTAATGGAACAATGGTAACACGTTATCTAACGTTGGTCGCTACCTTGAAACGTGCAGTTTTGTCGGTAAGCAGTTTGAATAGCTCCTTAACCAATTTTACATGGGCCTCAATTCCGCTGTTACAAAGTGTACAGGACGGTCATGACGCTCACCTAAGTAAGTGATAAGCCTCTCTCTCTCTCTGCAACCTATCGCAGTTCACTGCTGTAGGTCTCCCCCATTATGCGTCAGATATCCCGGTCCTCCGCTTTCCTCATTCAGGCTCCACCAGCGACCTTTCGCAAGTCGTCGGTCCATCGGGCCGGAAGGCGTACTACGCTACGCTTGCCAAGACGCGGTCTCCACTCCAGAACTCGTCTGCTCCAACGGCCATCGGTTCTGCGACATACGTGACCACATACTGCTACTTCAACTTGCTGATCCGGCGGGCTATGTCGGTAACTTTAGTTCTCTTACGGATTAAATCATTTCTGATCTGATCCCTAAGAGAGGCTTCAAGTGATAAGCCTGACATAGCGGCATTGATTGAGACTAACAACTGATAGACAGTTATTATTCTCCGTCAATGCCGCACTGCGCCCGTCATCCAAGACAACAGATGTTAGGTCTCTCATACCCGGTAATTTTATGAACTACAGTGCCCTCATCCCGAAACAGATGGGCAAAACACTTCTACTCCACGGGACGATATCTGGCACTGCGGTGGTACCTACTCAGGTACCGAGTCTACCACCTAGTGAATTAAAGTTGTATCGAAATACCAAAACCCATAGATTTATATACCTTAAATTTAAACCCATTTCAAACCTTTATCTATTAAAAATAATAGATACGATAATCCATAAATAAATCAATCGATCAATTCTCATAAATATACTATCCAGAAATAAATCTTCTGCGACATACCAAATGTTATTATTTATTTAAAAGTCAAATTATAGCACGCGCGCTCTTGAACTACATTTTAGTTGTAACAAAACTGTTTTATTTGACTTTACCTACAAAATGAAAAGGCCTTATTGCGTGACGAAAAAAAACACCCGTTCTTCATACTTCATTTAAATATTGCTCTTAACAGAACTAAATGTAGAACAAGCTCGCATAGCGAAGGTCCCTTACGCAACGCGAAGGCATACCGACGGCGAAGAATCAATGATATTCTGTATAAAGGTAGATACGCCATCCGTGCCTCAAAAACGAACCGCCGAAAGTTTATACTCTTCTGTTTAGGCAAATGTGTTCGAAATTCGAAATATGTGTATGTGTGCTGTCACTGCATTCGGAACACTTTTTTCGATTGTTTTGTGAGCATATCACGAATCCATACTTTTTTACATCATTGCGAAGAATCTTCTTATTGGATACTACAGATAGTGGAAAATGTGATGGTATGCTGATACATTGAATAACGAATTAGTCGATCTGTGTGGTATAATGATTATGATATTGGTAACTACACAGAGGGTTCCGGGTTCGACCTCCATGCATTTTTTTGTGTTGTTTTGAGTGATTTTTGACGACCCATTTGGTGTAGCGATTGAGACGTCGACTACTACACCAAGGTTTCCATAAGCCTTTAGGCTTTAAGCTTAACTTGGGTCTAGATGGCGTTGTGAGTGTCTGTGGATATTTATTTAACATACGACGACGACCAATTCGGTGTTGCGGTTGAGAGGTCGACTACTACAAGGGTTCCAGGTTCGATCTCCGGGCAGTAGAAACATTTGTGTGCATGAACATGTCTGTTTGTAATGGTCTGGGTGTTTTCTATGTATAATATGTATGTATTAACAGAAAAAAATATATTGAAAGTATGTTTGTCCGTTGTTTAGTACCCATAATACAGGCTTTAAGCTTAACTTGGGGCTAGATGGCGCTGTGTGTCTGTGGATATTTATTTATTTAACATAGATAAAAAATAACTATTTAGATACACAATTTCACTTAAAAAGTGACGGCGGCAGATTTCTGGCCATCGCGTCAGTTGGGCAGAATATTCATTCAAAATTCACATGTCATATGATATAGTAGTGTGCTCGTGCTTTTGATTTTGTACCCTTTCATAGACGCGTCAAGGTCCAAAATTTAAATGAATAATTATGTTATAAATATAATAATAACTTATTTGTATGTGTAGTGCGGCTCGGAGATTTTTGTGCAACTACATAGTTAGTTTATTGTTTTTCTAATCTATTTTAATGTATAATAATAATTATATTTCTAATTTATATTTTCAAGAGCGTCGGTGGCTCAATCGTGTGGACTGTCGCCTTCCTACCGGGAGGGCTGTTCAAATCCTGACACGTGCCAATGTGTTTTCGAATTTTCAAAAATATGTGTACGTTATCCGACGCTCTTACGGTGAAGGAAAACATCGTGAGGAAACCTTCATGCACGCCTGCGAAGAGATTCGAAGGTTGTGTGTGAAGTCGTCCAATCTGCACTGGGCTCGCGTGAACAACTAAGGGCTAAACACCCTATACGGGTAGGCTCGTGCCCCTCGGTGGGGACGTTTAATGAGCTGATGATGATGAATTTATATTATATATAGGCTTTGGAAACCTAATAGCTACTAGGCTTTGTTTTAAACGACCTCGAAAGGATTTTGATGGATTCGCAATGTTCCGGGTTCATTTACCGATTTAGGAAACGCTCGTTTGAATCGCCTTGCGTTTTTAAAATTTTATTGCAATCCATTTGTGTTTGTTTAAAAGTGATTGGTCTAATCTAGACAATAAAGTATAATATAAAATGACACTGAGAAGTCAGTTTTATTTTATGGTTGAGGGCAGTGGCGGATTTACAAATTTGCCGCTACTAGGCTAAACGTTTGCAATCTCTACTAACTTTTGAAATTGAATACGCTAGAAATGTTTTTGGTGGGATTGCATTTATTCTGAAATTGCAAACTTTATGATTTGTTCAGTAATATTTTATAAACGGATTTTTTTCTATTTCTGTAAGATAAAAAATATTTGGGCTAAATTTGCCGCCCCGCTAAATCTGACGCCCTAGGCTCCAGCCTACTTAGCCTATTGGTAAATCCGCCACTGGTTGAGGGATACCTATGTCTGTTGGACCTATCCAGAATTCCTGTCTCACCTTGCCATTCTCACACATTGCCTTAAATGTTTATTATTATTATCAAAGAACCAATCAATAGCGTCGCACTGCAAGGCGCAGGCCTTCCCATAGAAAGGCTTAACTTGCATTAACTTGTGTAAAATATTTTCTACCTCAAAATTAAAAATCTGCTGCTGAGTGATTTTTTTTTTACTCTAACAATACATGTAGCAATTAAATGAAGTTATGTTGAAATCAGTAATATTTACTGTATTTTTTCCAAACACAATAAAATAAACAGAAGGTCGTTCGTTGCGGAAACGACCTGAAAAATTTTATAAGCGTGTCCTTTATGCCGTGACTAGTATGGCGTTAATGGGGTTGACATCGTGCGTAGGTGGTAATATATTTATTTATGCTATGCCCCAATAACCTGAAAAATTACCTGAGAGATGTATTGTATACGTTTGCGTGGGCACTTCAAGAGATAATAGAGTATAAGAAACCGCTTCACATGACATCTGTTGTCTAGGGTGTTGGGCGCAGTGTGGCATTGATGGAGAATAATAACTGTCTATTAGTTGTTTGTCTTCTTTAATGCCGCTCTGTCATGGTCAGGCGTATCACTTACCATCAGGTGAGCATCCTGACCGTCCTGTTTACTACTGACATAAAGAAATAGTAACAAAAGCCCTTTATAAGTAACTAGCTTTTGCCCGCGGCTTCGCTCGCATTAAATTCGGGATAACACGGTACTTGCATTTATCACTATATCATATTTTCCCTCCCTCCAACTTTGAAGGTTTCGGGGTCAATTTCAGAATTTTTTTAGCAAAAATATGTTATAGTGAGCTAACCTTAAAAGATAGACATATGCTGTCGCGGACTTTTTTGTAGACCATTAAAAGCAGAACAATCTTATACATGACTTTGTGTGTAACTTTAACCGTTACGCAGCGTACGCAGCGGAAGCTCCAAGTATGAAAAAATACCCCGATTTGAAACATTCTTCATTGCTGCTCCGCTTCTATTACTCGTAGCGTGATGATATATAGCCTATAGCCTTCCTCGATAAATAAGCTATCTACACTGGAAGAATTTTTCAAATCGAACCAGTAGTTCCTGAGATTAGCGCGTTCAAACAAACAAACAGTATAGATTATGTTAATACTGACACATGACTTTATAGTCTGTAAGTTGCAGGCAGCTGTTTTTCGTACCATATAAATTTATCTCATGGCTAGTTTATGTACATATATCCCGGGTAGAAGGATGAGTCAAACTGTTACCTTTTGTCTAAGGGAGACCTTGTATTAGGACCACCTTCAGAGCTGTTCCTCATAATATTGACTTCGTTGTCTTGCTGCAGTTGGATCAGACGAGTTCTGGAGTGAAGACCGCGTCTAGGCAAGCGTAGCGTAGGTCGCACAGCGGCTCAATGGACCGACGAATGCGAAAGGTCGCTGGTGGAGGCTGGATGAGAGACTATGTCCAGCAGTGGACTGCAACAGGTTGAAGAGATTACAAGCTCCTTGCATATATTGGGACTAGGTAAAACGGAGTGAAGCTAGGCTATGCATCTTTAAATGATTACACGAAATCAAGTAATTTTTACGTCATCGGCCATTCAGGGCAATCAAAGGCTTCTGTGTAAGGGCTTTCATGGAATCACGATGTGTCATACGAAATGTATACACGCAAGGTCGTTCATTCTCAAGTACGCGTGTTTCATAGTAAACTGTTTGGCATAATTAACATTTGTGCGGTGGTACCTACCTAGACGACTCAGTATCGAGTCTACCACCTAGTAAATACTATGGTATTCTAATCTCGCGTGAACCTGGCTCCTTTAAAGACATCTACCTTCTACCTTAAAACCACTTTTTTTTTTTTTTTTATCCTCTATAGGCAGACATTTGACCGCCATATTACGATGGTAAGTGATGATACGGCCGAGGATGGATCATGCCTGCCTAGAAACAGCCTATTCACTCTTGCCTTGAAGACGGCCAGGTTGTAATGATCGGGGAACACATAAGGAGGCAAAGAGTTCCATTCCTTTGCGGTGCGCATTAGGTACGAGGCACGATGTGTGGAATGTCCACGTAAGGATGGAACGCTCGCCTCCGTCTTTAACTTTAACCCCAATCTTATATATATTTCTTATTGATTATGTTATTTCACTTATTACTTATTGATTATGGAGCGTCGGTGGCTCAGTGGTGTGGACTGTCGCCTTCCTACCGGGAGGGCTGAGGTTCAAATCCCGACACGTACCGATGTATTTTCGAATTTTCGAAAATATATGTACGTTATCCGACGCTCTTACGTGAAGGAAAACATCGGAGGAAACCTTCATGCACGCTTGCGAAGAGATTCGAAGGTTGTGTGTGAAGTCGTCCAATCCGCACTGGCCCCGTGGACGACTAAGGCCTAATCACCCTATACGGGTAGGCTCGTGCCCCTCGGTGGGGACGTTTAATGAGCTGATGATGATGATGATGTTATTTCAATTAAACTAACATAATCAGTTTAGCCCAATTTATGTGTATGTGTGCTGTCGCTGCATTCGTAACACTTTTCGCGATTGTTTTTTGAGCATATCATAAATCTATACTTTTCACATCACTGGTTCAGCCAGTATATTTACATGAAATGTACTCGTACAAACGTCAATAGTTGGCCATTTCCAAGCGTGTAACGTCAATGCATTCACGGCGCGGCGCCGACAGTCTACGGCGCCGTGACTCATCGGGAAACACGGCAAGCCTGCGTACTTTGAGTTCCGTAATACAAGTACTTAACCCCGTTTAAAAGTCAATAGATTTTATTTTTAATCGCGTCACTATATACCGAAATGGTTTTTGTACGGGATTCTTTATTATGGTAATTGTAATAACTTGAAAGGAAAACTAAAATTTACAATAAAACAATACACAGCAGTAGAATAATATAATAACATAGATTTTAATTTTTAAAAAATTATAGAGTAATTAAAAAATATATATATTTTATTACGTCATTTTATAATTATTTTTATCATTATTTTATTATTTTCTTTTTATTATTTTGTTAGTTTTAAGCTTTAATATTATTGGATGAGCGTCGGTGGCTCAGTGGACTGTCGCCTTCCTACCGGTAGGGCTGAGGTTCAAATCTCGACACGTACCAATGTATTTTCGAATTTTCGAAAAATATATGAACGTTATCCGACGCTCTTACGGTGAAGGAAAACATCGTGAGGAAACCTTCATGCACGCCTGCGAAGAGATTCGAAGGTTGTGTGTGAAGTCGTCCAACCCGCACTGGACCCGCGTGGACGACTAAGGCCTAATCACCCTATACGGGTAGGCTCGTGCCCCTCGGTGGGGACGTTCAATGAGCTGATGATGATGTGGTTAAAGAGTTCTTTAACCACGTCACATATCAAAGCGGCTTTTTAACTTGAGTGAATTACGTAACTAGGATTAGTACCAAAATCTTACATATTAACTGCGTCAAAGATTATTCATAATTTAAAAAAAAACATTTTCTATTTCAAGATTTTCATTGTTTCATTTTGAAAAACATTTAACATAACTGGTAAATTGTATCACGTTTTTGTTGTATTTATGTATAATGAACATCCAATACAAACAGACATTCATTGTTTATGCAAATAAATGTATAGGTACTGCCAAGAATGGAACCCGGAATGCTTGGTGTTTAAGCCCTCTTGTCAACCATTACTCAACATGGTTGTGAACAAAAAGAAGTGAATTATTAAAATCAAAAATTGAATTAAACCCTACTCCTTACAGTTGGCTATAAATTCCACACGTAGATAAAGATTCCTTAATTTAAAAAAATATAATTAAAAAATAAACAAAGCACCGACTGTCAAATTACACACTGAAAATGAAAAAACAAGCTCTACAAATAGTGCAAACATTAAAAACTTTTCATCGTATTCCAGGATGGAGACAAACAAATGACAACAAATTTTATTTCAATAATTTCAAAACCTACCTAAACTAGCTTACTATATATGTATATTTGTATATTTAAGTCTTGAAAAGGTATACATCAAAGATTTGTCTCCCGGTAGAGCTTGTTTTTCCATTTTCAGTGCGTATTTTTAATAGTCGTTGTTTTTGTTCATTATTAATTATTCAAAATAATCAAATCAATGGACGAGCTATGCTTGGAGTTCTCTTAGGGATAGGATCAGAAAGATTTAATCCGCAGAAGAACTAAAGTTACCGACATAGCCGCGGATCAGCAGTTGAAGTGCAGTGGGTCGGTACGTATGTCGTAGAACCGATGGCCGTTGGAGCAGACGAGTTCTGGAGTGGAGACCGCGTCTTGGCAAGCGTAGCGTAGGACGCCCTCCGGCCCGATGGACGACGACTTGCGAAAGGTGCTGGGTGAAGCTGGATGAGAAAAGCGGAGGACCGGGATACTGGCGCAAAATGGGGACCTATGTCAGCAGTGGACTGCGATAGGTTGAAGAGAGAGAGAGAGATCAAATCAATGTGATTCAAATCAAATTTATGTATTTTGTGATACAAGTCATTCTAGCCATCTACCATTTATTATTTCAACTAAAATCTGGATTTGTCCCATCTACCGGGAATCCTTTTATTTTTGAACAGACGTAAGTTCCAGACGTCCGCATTGAATTTTGAACTTTATACCCGTTGCAATACAACACGAATTTACTCGCAAAACCTATAATACATAAGTTGTATTTCAAGTTTCATAGAGTGTGACAGGGCTTGCAGTGCAGTCTACTTAGGCATAGCTATGTGCCGTTTACTGTGGTCTGGACTCTTTGTGTACGCATTAAGGAAAGCCGTTATTAGTAAGTATAAATAATTATTATATTTGTTAAAATAACTTACATTGGAGTGTGAAAAAATGTTAATTTATATCATTTAAGTTGTTTAAGTTACACGTAAGCGCCATAGATGGCGCTGCGTGTCCCTAGATCGCGGTGGTGCTGTGTTTTGCCATGTTCGCAGGATGAGGTAGAACATGTAATTGCTTAGGAATTCATATTGTATTCGTAATTCAAAAAATATTTTTTCTCTATTTAATTTTATTATTTAATTTGTTTCATATTTATTAATTACCTATTGTTTTCTTGTTCGTTTTCCTCTCATCAAATTTTATTTTTTTAATATTTAATACACATTAATGACCCATTTTTATTGTTTGTTTCCTTTTCATTGAATGGTTTTGGCTTTTTTTACCTTCACAAGACCAGACTGGACCAGATCCAGTACGTAATGGTATAGAGCCCTATTTGTTACTCGGCAGGGTGTTACCGAAGGAAGTATCCTAGGACCACTTTTGTTCCAGGTTTGCTTTACTGCCGATATATTGATATGTTATGTTTACACCCACACGCCAATCAGTATATATTCGACTGAATTATAAAGCTACTCATCGTTATGAATATTTGAATAGAATCGATTTTCCATTACATCTGTGGCCGGCACGCGTTTGAATCAATACTGTACGTATTATAATAACATGTCTTAAGACCTACATGTGAGTCGGTATTATCGATTTGTTTGTTATAAACGTATTCATATATGAGGCATAAGTTATAACGGTGATTATAGGATTGAAAATGAACGTGTTCTAATTTGGCCTATAGTTAGCACTTAGAATATGTACATTTAAAAAATGGTTGAATATTGAAATTGAGAACAATTTTATCTCGAGCATTAATCTCGGAAATATATAGCACACATACTACAAGTACTTTGGGTACTAAAAACGGATTAACATACCTTATATACTTGATTTGTATATACATACTATACATAGAAACACCCAGACTATTTAATGCACTCAAAGTTTGTACTGTCCGGTGATGTGACCAGGAACCTTGGTGGAGTAGCCGACGTGCCAACCATTAACACACTACTAATACAATTTCACATTTTCATGTCTTTATTAATGAAATACGCAAGAACCAATCACACATAACGCGTATACACAGATAGCCAATAGAGCGTCGCATGTGCTGGTTACACAACGAACTAGTTGCACCACTACGCAGGGAGCGTTTTTTAACTACTTGTTTAATAATTGAATTGTAATTAATATTGATGTGAATAGTTGAACAAATAACTTCTTTCTTGCGTCTTACTCTTACGTGTACGTCATGATTAAAACATGAATAAATTTAGGTAATGTAAATGGTCAGGATATAGACACATATATATGGTCATTGTCGTTTGTTGTATACACCTTGTTCATATGTGATAAGTGGTTATAGACCACAAGATAATATCGTCCCACACAGCTAAAGGACCTTCTTAGTAATTAATGTAAATATCAACCGCTGTTCCAACCCTTTGGGTATCACGAACGATTGCGGGTCCGATGACCTTTAAGGGTAATGCGACCATTGTCTGAAGACCTCAATTGAACCGATTTTAAGGATATTTTCCATAGTAAAGGAAACAGTAGAAAGGCGCAAGGAAATCACTAATAATAATACCGCTAGTTCGGAGTAACCTTATTTTGGGATGAATCCGATAAGAAACTTAGAATAATTTTTTTTAAACACAATGAAATATTTTTTTTATAATGTCCTGATAACGTTTATATTTTGACTTTAAACAAAATTACGTTTTGATTTTTCTAAGTACCTTCATATTAAACCGTAACTCTATTATCGGCCTAACCCTTCCGGGATGTAATGATTATTCTCGATTGTATTGATGTTTGATTGAAACTTATTGTTTTTTGTCAAACTTTACAGAAGTGAGTAGGTTACTATTATACTTTAATCTTCGTGTGCGTTCCGTGCATAAGCATATCTTATTTCGTAGTTAATCACATCGTACAATATCATATATCATTATTTATATCACGTATCGTAAATTTCATTTACATTTATACATATAATAACAATGTATAAGGCTATATTGTCCTTTTCAGTGACGTTAACCGTCTCAGTCGAAATCACGTTATCGTTACGTACCGCGGTAACGGCTCGAATAGTGTAGTTATAACAAATGTCAATCGGGAGTCCGAGCACCTGCTAATGCCCATCTTTCTAACTAACCTTATAATACAACGAGCCAAGGAATTGTGACTTCATACTATCCAAAAAAATACTGAAATACTATGAAAATGTAGACAAATATAGCATCGACAAGCTTGATGTTGTCTTTAGAACAAATATGCCAGGATTCTTTGATTTTGATTACATTGAGAGATTTAAATAGTTAGACAGGCAGAGTAGATTTTTTATGCTGGGACTCGCCATCTTCATATTCCTATCCCAATGAGATGTTAATGATTGTGCCCGTCTAATTTAAAACATTGAATCTTTTTTAGTGACGTAAATTGTTACGTACGTCTTCGTCAAACATCTACGTTTCTCGATATTAAGAATCGATGACTTTGCACAACTTTGTAAGAATGATTATTACATTTAAGAAAATCAGAAATAAAAATGGACCTAATATTGAACCTTGGGGTATTCCTATTCGCAAATAAAGAAAACAGGTGTTCTATTACCATTTACATGAATAAACTGAAAGAGTCAATAAGACTCTTTCGGGTAATTAAGATCCTAGAAGCCTTATTCGTCAACCTGATTCGACATGATGTTCAGTCACGTGGTCGACACAGTCGAAAGCTTTGGCCAAATAAAAAATAATAATTGCTTGCATTAATTTTATGGTTAACGATTGGATACCCTTTGTCAGTCATGCAGTAGTTGTGTTTTAGGTAAAACCATACTATTCTCATCTACAATTATTTTTTTGAGATAACAAGATAAAGCATTGTACCGATTCTGCTGACAAAAACTATAACGTATGTTGTAAAATAAACTATTTTGTTTGCAAAGAATCCTTATCTTTTGATAGGCTTTCATTTCATCCATTTAGGGCGAAACTTATCTCTTGGTGAATCCTGCTGTAAATCACGAGGCTCTCTCCATCACCCGACACGTGATGAATCGTCAGCTAAACCAAAAGAAAAAGCCAAACCCCAAAATATTAAAAGTTATCGAGGGAATTCTAGTCTTAAATTCAGTCATACAGTAAAAGGTATGAGACCTCGTTTTAATGAAAACCACCCGTTAATATGGCAGTTAATTGTCTAAAACACACTAATTTAACAATTTCATGGTATATTGCAATTAAAACTGTTAGTCTATTTAGACAAGTATTAATTATACACGCTTGTTGTAAAATTACGTGAGAATGGAGTACACCACTGTTGTCAGTTTATTATTGGCATTGACTTGGCAATATGTGCTGCTAGATTAAGGACATTGAACAGGATAGCACTGGCAGCAAAACAAAAATCGAAAGAGAAACATGTAATCATATAATGAACTTGAGTTGAAAAAGAAAATCGAATTCGTGTCGAAAATTCTATCGGTTAAAAGATTTAATATAGCACAGTGCGCAAAAGAGGGATTGATTGACTGTTTTCGTCGTTAGTTCGAAATCAACCCACGAATCGTTAGACTCGCCTGAAACATTCTATGACATTCCAAACTGAACTACAAACAACCTATAGCCCCGCCTGCTCTCGATGAAGAATACTAATGCCATGTTGCGCTAAATGCTTATGGGGATGATTTCACTCGCGTCCGTAGGTTTACCCTCGATACCCTACACGTAATCCCCGGGTGGTGCCAAACGAGTGACACTTTATTTCGTGGTAGAGCCTCGCAGCGGCTTTGTCCGCGGCACGTACTGGGCCGGCTCGACCGGAGTGATACCACGGCCTCACTGAAGTCCAGTGTGAAGTAGCACCTCTGTGTTGCGTTTCTCTGTGTTTGTGAGGTTACCGGTTGCCCATCCCCATCCCCACCATTCCTCCTAATGAGTACGCGTTCAAAGAGATTTCTACCCCAGGGGGGTACCAACTGCGCCAGCATTGGAGAATCCCCCTCTGGTCGTTCGCATAGCGGTTTACCGCTCAAGTGTGGGCGATCGGGCTGCTCCGCGTATTCTGGGGGGAGCAAGTACGCGCGCAAAAAGGGTATTGGCGGGAGCAAAACAGTTTCGGCGACCCCTTCTACATTAGCTGTAGACTATTGTAACATAAGGGGCTTACATTCAAACATCAATGCAGTCCACCACCACCTGGAGACTGTGAAGCCGGACATGCTCTTTCTTACTGAGACGCAGATATCTTCTCCAGCAGATACATCTTACCTCTCTTACCCGGGGTATAAACTGGAACACTCCTTTTTGCCCCGGGCTGGAGTGTGCGTGTTTGTTGGAGAGAATATTTGCTATCAACGCCTTGCCCACTTGGAAGGAAGGGACCTGTCTGTTCTTTGGCTGCGTATTAACTGCGATGACCATCCTCGCGTATACGCATGCCTTTACAGGTCTCATAATGGAAATGCTGCAACCGACCAGCTTATGGAGCGCCTTCAGATGGCTACTGATTCCGTACTATCGCAGACCCCATCCGCAGAAGTCATAATTCTTGGTGACTTTAATGCCCATCACACCGAATGGCTAGGATCAAAGTCCACCGACCATGCGGGGAGGTCTGCTCACGAATTTGCTTTGGCTTATGGTTTCACACAACTGGTCACTACGCCGACGCGAATCCCAGATGTGGCGAACCATACACCTTCCTTGTTGGACCTTCTGCTGACCACACATCCGGATGAATATCAGGTATCGGTAGTTGCTCCTTTGGGTTCCTCCGACCATTGTCTGATCCGGAGCTCAGTGCCACTCATGCGCCCACATCGTCCGCAATTTGCAGGCAGCCGTTGTGTGTGGCATTACAGGTCAGCAGACTGGGATGAGATGCGGTCCTTTTTTGCATCCTACCCCTGGGAACAAGTTTGCTTCTCGCCGGAAGATCCTGACGTTGCTGCTGATTCTGTCGCTGAAGTAGTGCTGCAAGGAATGGAGCTATTTGTTCCTTCTTCTGTGGTGCCTGTCGGTGGCAGATCCCAGCCCTGGTTTGGTAGTTCGTGCAAAACGGCAACTCGTCGTAAGCAGGTATGCTATCAGGCCTGGGCAAATGCAGTAGCGTCTCAGGATCTAAATACCAGCACTAAGAAAAAGGAGTACAACTACGCATCCAGGTCCCTTAAAAGAGTAATTGCCAAGGCGAAGTCCGAACACATTGGCAAAATTGGCGAGAGGCTAATTAACCTGCCGTCAGGTTCTCGTGCATTTTGGTCTCTCGCTAAAGCTGTTACGGGGAATTTTTCAAAACCATCACTACCACCACTGCGCCGGGTGGATCTCACGTTGGCTCATACAGCAAAAGAGAAAGCCGATCTTTTGGGTAAACTCTTTGCTTCGAACTCGACTTTGGATGATGGAGGAAATACACCGCCTATCATCCCACGGTGCGCTAGCATTATGCCTGACGTCTTATTTACACAACGTTCAGTGCGTAGAGCACTTTTTTCTCTTGACGTCCATAAGTCGAGCGGGCCAGACGGTATCCCCCCGGTTGTTCTTAAAATGTGTGCTCCTGAGCTGGCGCCGGTCTTAACTCGTCTTTTTCGGCTCTCTTACACATCTGGCGTTTTTCCGAAATCTTGGAAGACAGCTTCAGTGCAACCAATCCCGAAAAAAGGTGATCGCTCGGATCCGTCCAATTATAGACCTATAGCTATAACCTCTTTACTCTCCAAGGTTATGGAATCCATAATTAATCATCAACTCCTACTTTACCTAGAGGATCATCAATTGCTAAGCGATCGCCAGTACGGTTTCCGTAAGGGTCGTTCGGCAGGTGATCTTCTAGTGTACCTGACGCATATGTGGGCCAGGGCCTTGGAGACGAAGGGGGAGGCGCTTGCGGTTAGTTTGGACGTAGCGAAAGCTTTTGATAGGGTTTGGCATAAAGCACTCATTTCCAAGCTGCCTTCATACGGACTTTCCGAGAGGTTGTGCAACTGGGTTACTAGCTTTCTCACAGATCGTAGCATCAGGGTCGTTGTCGATGGTGTATGCTCGGAAACTAGATCTGTGAATGCTGGTGTCCCGCAAGGCTGTGTATTATCTCCCACGCTATTTCTTCTGCATATCAATGATATGCTGCACGTTAGCGGCATTCATTGCTATGCGGATGACAGCACGGGTGATGCTTCTTATACCGGCCGAGCAAACTTACCTCGAGAAAATATCGCCGATTGCCGAAACAGACTTGTGTCTGAAGTTGAGGCTATACTACAACAAGTCTCCGATTGGGGTAAACATAACCTTGTAGATTTTAATCCCAAGAAGACACAAATTTGTGCATTTTCCACGAAGAAAACGCCCTTTGTCGTATCGCCTCTATTCCAAGGTACTCCCCTGACTCCAGCAGCTAGTGTCGGCATTCTTGGCGTCGACATATCGAGTGACGTCCAGTTCCGCGGTCATTTGGAAGAAAAGGCTAAGTTGGCATCTATGAAGCTCGGTGTGCTCAACAGAGCGCGGCGGTATTTCATGTCGAGTCATCGCCTGCAACTTTATAAGGCGCAAGTTCGACCTCACATGGAATACTGCTCCCATCTTTGGGCGGGAGCGCCGCAATACCAACTTCTTCCTCTTGACCGCATCCAAAAGAGAGCGGCTCGAATCGTCGACGACTCAGATCTTGCTGACAAGCTGGACCCTTTGAGTTTGCGCAGAGATGTGGCATCTCTTTGCATTCTCTACCGCTTGTATCACGGGGAGTGCTCAGATGAGCTGTTCGGGCTTATTCCTGCAGCTGAGTTCCACCACCGTACATCTCGGAGGAACTCCAAATTTCATCCTCACCACCTGGATGATTGGAGGTCTTCCACAGTTCGATTCTGCCGTCATTTTCTGCCACGTACAACAAAACTGTGGAATGCACTTCCTCTGGAAACATTTCCGGAGCGATACGACCTGGCGTCCTTCAAAAAAGAGCGTACACACTTTTAAAGGGCCGGCAACGCATTTCTGGGACCTGATGTCTTGCAAATGTTCATGGGCGGCGTTGTCACTTACCATCAGGTGAACCGTATGCTCGTTTGCCTCCTGTTCCATAAAAAAAAAAAAAAAAAAAAAAAAAAAATGCTGCTGTTTGTGTAATTCACAAAGTTACACAGCCCCGATAGAAATTACATTTATTGTTCGTGTAGTCTGATAGAGTGTTTGTCTATGACAGACATTGAGAAATGAAAATTATCATTTAATTTGTTGGAATATGGATTATACAAGGTTGTTAGTTAAAAATAATGCTTGCGATATTTTTAATACCGACTTGGTTTACAAATTACATGGGCAAAGATCGCATAATAAATAACTATAAATACATGTTAAATCACAACGTAAGTCATGTTGTAGAGTTAAAAAGTAAGTTAAATGATGAGGTTAAAATATTTTCTGCAGTTAACTCCACCCAACAAACATCAACACTACGTTGATGTTTGATTGTGGTCGATGGTGCAATTTATCATGCTGTGTACCTTTCGCAAACAAGATACTTAGAGCTACATAGCTTTCAGAAGGTAACCTGAATGTTTCGCTGTGTATTATTTTTCTTAGTAGCTACAAGCAACACTGCCCGGACCGACTATGACTCAGTCTGCCCGCGGCACCTCACGAATATAAACGTACACGCTGCTCTATGGTCAAATTAACAAAATAGCGAGACGTGTTCGAAATCTGAAATCGGTGACTTTTGTGTTTTTAATCAGTGCTTTGGACTGTGATTTTTTCAAAATAAGAAAAATATTCAAAGGTTTGAACACTGTGTGGAATGCGTGATTGTAAATTTATTTCAAAACATTTGTTAATATAATGTAAGTTTACATAGAAATGGGAGTTAGTTATAATTTTCTTGTAATTACTCAACTACGTTTTGTGGTAGCACGCAATGAAAGGTCGTTGATGACGTGAAATTTAATAAAAATTCTTTTTCTGCGAGTGAGCTTAATAAATTTATTGGAAACAACACATGTTTATAATAAAAGGAAACCGACAAATTACTCAGGCTTCAGCGCATTGCATTGGCTTAAACAATGATGTATGGTGACGTAATTATGAAAATTTAAAACCATTTGACTTTATTACAGTAGATATAGATTATTGGTTTTCTTTCTTTCTTTATTGTTGGTCTTGGATTTCCTTAAAGTATTCCTGTCTCTACTTCAACCCAATGCAAGCTGAATCTGATTAAAAGTACACGTACATACGAGTGTAAAGATTTATTTATTTCTTCCATCCGAAAAGCTATGTGATATAACAAATACTTGTGTTTGTTAAACACTTACCAATCGTTTTTTTAAGTTTGAGGGAAAATGCTTTATAAATACCTTTTTTTTCAATACCCTCTTTTATGAAATCTTTTGTACTAATTTCCGAAATGTTCGTTAAAATCGTGACTGTAAATTTGATCCCTTTTCACCAATATCAATACGTACCATGGTTTACAACAAATCTGATACCTACAAACCAGAGATACAGTGTGATAAATATTAGAAATATCAAGGTACTTAACTAGTAAGTGGCTTTACATAACTTTAGTAGTTTCAGTTCGAAAAAGAACTGACTCTTTGCTAAATCTTGTGTCCCCAAGCTAACTTTTACTATATCCACGGGAAGAGGAGAGTTGGTGACAATATTATTCTTATTTGCCGAAACCATACGAAACTTATTCATACAGTTTTATCAAAACATGCATTTGCTTGAACTTGAAGTTATTTGATGTACGAGTTAATGTATCTCTACATTTGTATCTCACTCTCTCTCTCTCGCTCTTCAACCTATCGTAGTCCACTGTTGGACATAGGTCTCCCCCATTTTGCGCCAGATATCCCGGTCCTCCGCTTTTCTCATCCAGCTTCCACCAGTGTGTTTCACCTTTTGTAAGTCGTCGGTCCATCAGCCGAAGGGCGTCCTACGCTATGCTTGCCAAGATGCGGTCTCCACTCCAGAACTCGTCTGCTCCAACAGCCATCGGTTGCCACTTCAACTTGCCAATCCGGCGGGCTATGTCGGTAACTTTAGTTCTCTTACGGATTCAATCATTTGTGATCTTATCTCTAAGAGAGACTCCAAGCATAGCTCGCTCCATTGCGCGTTGAGTGACTTTAAACTTGTGAACCAATCCCGCAGTCAGTGTCCATGTCTCACTTTCTGTCAATTTTATCTGTTGTTTAGTACATATATTTTATGCTAGAAGCATTATTTGGCGCTAATTGACGCTATGTATATTTTCATTATATAAGATTCACCATTAACAAGGTATCAGTTATCAATGGACGTTATGCAACGATAGTTAAAGCTTACTAACGATGATACTGTTCTATAGATTCACGTAACCAGCGTAATGATTAAATTAGGGTTAAGCCGGGATAAACCCAGATTACTGCGGCTGCTGGCCGGTAGCGCTGGTGGGTGTACGCTTACGATTGATTCAACGTAATTTAATAATAAAACATCAGCCTATCATACTTACTGCAGTGCACAGGCTTTCCAGCAATGCTCTATTGAGATTAGGCCATAATCCACCACCACGAGCCCAGTGCGGTTGTTAATAAAACAAATATGTTAATAACAAGAACAGTTCAGTGTCGAAATGAACAACTTTATAAGGCAAACTTAACTTCGATACGTATTATTTTACGTTTGAAACTATTTTGGCTAAATGTTCATTTGTTTTCACATATAAATGTGTAATGAAAGCTGTATGTTTCCATAATGCAATTTCAATGGGGCGGCTGTATGTAAAAGAATATATTAATTGATTGTATTTTAT
The DNA here is from genome assembly GCA_019425675.1 of Leucinodes orbonalis. NCBI lineage: Eukaryota > Metazoa > Arthropoda > Insecta > Lepidoptera > Crambidae > Leucinodes > Leucinodes orbonalis. Next base: position 147,610 of record PQWD01005412.1, read on the forward strand.
TTCTCTCTTTCACTATTTGTAAGTGGCAGACGTGTTTTCTTTATTTTCGCTGCATAAGTCGAGTATTCTTTATCTCCACATATTTTCTAGTTTCTTTATTGTATAATACATTAATATCTGCCAATATTCTAACAGCGCCGACGTAGAGCGTCGGTAGCTCAGTGGTGTGGGCTGTCGCCTTCCTACCGGGAGGCCTGAGGTTCAAATCCCGACACGTACCGATGTATTTTCGAATTTTCGAAAAATATATGTACGTTATCCGACGCTCTTACGGTGAAGGAAAACATCGTGAGAAAACCTTCATGCATGCGCGAAGAGATTCGAAGGTTGTGTGTGAAGTCGTCCAATCCGCGCTGGGCCCGCGTCGACGACTAAGGCCTAATCACCCTATACGGGTAGGCTCGTGCAACTCGGTAGGGACGTTTAATGAGCTGATGATGATGATTACAAAAATGTACTATGTACATTTTTGGAATCATCATCATTTGTAAATGTACTATGTATAGATATAGCCCATACCAATAAAAATTGACATGCACTCTAATGTTTGTACTGCACTGGTATCAAACCTGGTACCCTTAGTGTAGTAACCAATATCTCAACCATAACGCCACCGTTTAGTACCTTCTCCCAGTCATAATGACTTAGACTAATGATTACCAATCACCAATCCGAAATCATCAAAGCATACCCCAACAATAGAATCGAAATCGATTTACAAAGGGCAATGCACGGACAATATTCGGGTCATGAACCTCCCCCCACCAGCCTGATTCAGTAATCCATCATCCCCCAAACAGTTCCGTTGATAACCAAATGGCGGGTTTTTATTCTAAGGATCTAACTCGATATGAAAAACTGTTTCGGTTCAGTTTCTGACATGCATAGTCCATCCATACTAATATTATGAATATGAAAGTTTGTCCGTCTGTCACAGCAAAACGGAGCGACGAAATGACGGGATTTAATGAAGATAGTTGACACAATAATTAACACCTTTCCTAAAATGCCAACTCGCCTAAAATGGGAAATTTGTGTGGAGCATTCCGCAATTTTCAAGGGAGTAAGTTAAAAATACCATTTTTTTCAATTCGGAATCAATGATGTAAAAAAGTATAGATTCGTGATATGTTCACAAAACTAATCGAAGTGTTCCGAATGCAGTGACAGCACACATACACATATTTCGAATGAGCGTACATTTACCTACACAAAAGAGTACAAACTGTACTCTCTTCGGCGGTTCGTTTTTGAGGCACGGATGGCGTATCTACCTATATACAGAATATCATTGTGCGGAATAGCAAAAATTCGAAAAATCTTTTCGTGGTTTAGTTTTGGCAACATATTTACTTTATTGGGTAAAATGGGAGATATAAGGCTTATAAATTACCGTTTTTTCCCAAAATGCCATCCTGTGCAATTGTAACATGCCACCATCGCAATGAATCAGTAAATTTACCAAGAAATATAATGACTTTTCACAGGTAAGAACCGAAAGGAAATTGCGACACTGGGACTGCCTATAAACTTGTCCAGTCTAATTGTATATTCGGATGTCTGTGATCACACCCAATCGTTTTAAAACTAAAAGTAAATTAGTATGCGTTCCCATTCATCAAATGTGAGCATAGTAATTTATAGTCTAATGTTATGCCAGACAAAATTGGAGAAACAATAAAATTTTTTCTAACAAGCTACATTCAGCATAAAAGACTTTATATACGAGTATTATACTCTGTAAAGAATTACATAGGATTAGTTA